>JAXCGZ010009568.1:107500-132664 GCA_037179515.1 Halocaridina rubra
CTACAGCTCTCACCTTGTCATTCCACATTCACTACCCTTCCTTCTACTTCCACCCATTAGTCTAAACCCATTCACCACCTTTGCACACTTTAGAACTTGTTCCTTAAAACACTTCCATTCTTCTTCAAGTCCCTCCTCCAATTTTTCTTTCACTACATTCCACACATTCCTCGAAGCATTGTTTCTTTTTTAGCACCTCGCTTTCTCTCTCCTTTCTCCTCTCTCTCCATTTTTCTCCCACTCTCATTCAATCTTCAACTAAATATTGATCGCATATTCCACCACTAGCTCCTCTCAAAATATTCATATCCAATACTCATCCACTCACCTTCATGTCCTCCACAACATAATTCACTAATGCTCTGTCAACTAGTCTGCCATTATCTACTCTGACCAATGTATACTTAAGCACATCCTTCTTTACAAAGCAGTATTGGCAATCAACATTCTCTCTCTCACATTAGTTTAATTTTCTCTACATTCTCATTTCTACCAGGTACTCAATACTTCCCAATTACACCATCCACTGGCTCATTTCCTACTTTAGCATTCAAATCTCCCATCAACACCACATTCTTATTCATTCCCAAGTTCCCCACACACTCGTTCAATTTATTCCAAAACCCTTATCTCTTTTCCTAACCTCACTCACTACTAGGACCATGGGCTCTCACAAATGCTTAAACCTCCCATTCCAGTTTCATTTTAGCCCATATAATTGTAAACGATACTTCCTTCCATTTCACCAAACACTTATTTCCTCACTTACCAACAGAGTCACCTCTTCTCTTCCTCACCCTCTATCAACTCCAGACACCCTACCTACCACACACAAATATGTCAATGCACCATTCCCTTTCATTTTAGTTTCACCCAGTGCTAGGACATCCATCCTGCTCCCCAAAATCATACTACCTATCTCCTCCATTTTACTTTCACTTGCACCACACGCACGCACATTCAGACACCCAATTACTAAGGTTTTGGCTGGATACCTACTGCCAGAAAACCCCCCTTTTCTTTGGCTCTAAGCAGGAAAACAATACAGAGGGGGGTTCCCAGTTCTCCACTCCACCCCATGTAGTCAACATTCACGACACGCAGGGGATAATGGAAGTGTTATTATCCTACCACCCCAGAGGAAAAGGTGCCCCCAGATGCAAAGCTGTGACACGGAACAACCTTACACAAACTAGCACTGGTTATATGGTCAATTTCCCTTGCGTAATGTAGATAGATAAGGCAAGAACTACTCCAAGGTCATATCTATCTGCAAAGCTTCTCCTAGTAATCCTGTCAACCCAGGACAAGATTAATGGGACTGTGTTTACCCTGTGCTCGTATATCGCCGTCTCCCGGCAGGCATAATTTTTTTCTGTTATTCACGAACACTTAACATACTGTATGTATTCACCTGTGCATTTTAAGGGAAAGGAGAAATTGCTCGGATGTGCGTGTGATAGAGACTTTTCTGTTATGAAGAGTTGAGACCGACAGATTGCTTCCGTGAATTTTCTGTGATGGTACAAATGTGTGTGTGTGTGCGTATTATACACACACACACACACACACACACACACACACACACACACACACACACACACACACACACACACACACACACACACACACATATATATATATATATATATATATATATATATATATATATATATATATATATATATATATATATATATATATATATATATATATCAATGCAAGTTAATCACTATAAAACATGTGATGAAAATATATGCAAAGAGCTACAGGGAAATCAAGAAAATAGCAAATATTTCAAATATACATCAGCAGGGCAACCACATATATTGTATTGGAACTTCAAAGGAAAGATCAGGACCCCCCAAAAAGACTAAATTTAGACAATATGTACTAAAAACTATTTTAAAGCAATTAAGCTGCATCTAACTGTCTAAATTACAGAGATGTCATAACATACATATCACCTAATTAAGGATTAATAGTTCGTTTAGTAAAATGTTTCCTTAACAACTGTCTAAATATAAAAAGGATCAATTGCTAATAAAAATTAAAGGGGTTAACCATCACAATAACCAATTGAGTCCAAAAATCATTTTTCCCCAACACATTAAAGGTAATAAATTAAGTAAAACAAATAAAATTAAACTAGAAATAAAACATTAAAATACAATTCTTGAGTTAAAAAAAAAACTAGAAAATTTATTTACTTCATAAAATGTCACCATCCAAAAATTATTTCTATAAGCTTTTTACAATTATAAACTACATAACATAAAACAATTTTCTACTACCATGTGAACATTTATGACATTTCTTTAGTGATGAAATCATCTAACTTATACAATCCTAAATTTTTATTACTTGATTTTTGCAAGAACATATTACTTTCGAATTTTCCCAGTTTATTTTATGCTTTGTATTAACCCAGCCACTGAGGGGGCAAGCCAGTCTCAACTTGGTGCCGGTCCCAAGCCCGGGTAGATGGGGAGGGTTGGCGGCAGGAAGGGCATCCGGCCATAAAAATTTTGCCAAAACCCAAATATGGCCAGTACAGATAACTGGCCAGAAACATCGACCCCACATAAAAGTGGGAAAAGATGTAGACGAAGAAGAAGAAGAAGATTTTATGGTTTGTATTATTTACAGGTACAAAGAACGCATTTGAATACGCTCGCCTTCTTACGCATGATATATGTTCCTGTATTCTTATTGGTAGCGTTTTGCCTGTCTGACCATTATATACAGAACTGCAATTTTGGCAAGGTATTGAATACATACATCCTATTACTGATTTTGGAGCATTCTTTATTATTACATTTCTAACACAATCCGAATTATTGAATATTACTTTTACACCAAAACTTTCTTAATAAAACTGATGACTATGAAATCTGAGTGGAATGGTAAACATGATATTTTAGATTTTTTTGAGCGGTTCTTTTGCACTAACTGAATAGAATGTTCTTTTTATTTTCATGTCTGAATACTCAGTATCCGTCCTTGGGTAATTCAGTTTTTCTCCAATTTAAAATACGTAATTAATGTCTTCATCTATAAAGTCCAAACTTACAACATGGGGAACTCTTAAAAACATGGATACATGACTGACTGTTTAAATTTTAGACTGTAATGAGAATAGTAATGATAAAAAGAACTAACATATGTGGACTTTCTATATACTAAATAATTATAATTAGTATTAAATTTGTGAACAAAAATGTCTAAAAATGGAAGGATATTATTTTTTTCTTTCTCTAATGCAAATTTCATTGAGGGGACAGGCTATTAATATCATGTACGAACTTACTAACCATATTTATATGGACCTGTAAAAAATACAAATCTAATAAGCCTGCCGTGATAGTCCACAGCTATCAGTGACACTTTATATATGAATTATAAAATAGCTTGGATTAAATAATTATTATCTGTGATGAATAATATTATCGAGATATTATAGATAATTATTCATTTAAAATTATCTTCACCTCAAATGGATGATTTGTACCGTAGAGTAGCAAAGGAAATAATAATAGTAGTAATAATAATAATAATAATAATAATAATAATAATAATAATATTAATAATAATAATTATAATAACAATGTGTAATAATAATAATAATAATAATAATAATAATAATAATAATAATAATAATAATAATAATAATAATAATAATAATAATAATAATAATAATAATAATAAGGGTGCTGATGCTGATGATGATAAAAAATAATAATAATAATAATGATTAAGCAGGATGTGAAGATTAGACAGGGAAATATATATTCAGAGAGAGAGAGAGAGAGAGAGAGAGAGAGAGGAGAGAGAGAGAGAGGAGAGGAGAGAGAGAGAGAGAGAGGAGAGAGAGAGAGAGAGAGAGAGAGAGAGAGAGAGATTGCATCTCATTTCCAGAATTCCAATTTAAGAAAGGCTTGAATATAGAAAGCCTTTGGAAAAGTCTTCCAGAAAAGTCTTCCAGCTAATGAAAATGATCCCCTCGACTTGCAAGAAGTTGGGCAGCAGAAAAGAGAGAGAGAGAGAGAGAGAGAGAGAGAGAGAGAGAGAGAGAGAGAGGAGAGAGGAGAGAGAGAGAGAGAGAGAGAGAGAGAGAGAGAGAGAGAGAGAGAGAGAGAGAGAGAGAGAGAGAGAGAGGAGGCTAAGGCAAAGGAAATGGAACTAATGCTTGGTAAGGAAAGAGGTAACAATAGCAGGAAAAAGCTGTAAATGAGGTGGAGGAAAACAACAAAGCCAATAAGATGTACCACACGCATTGTAAGTCTATCTATGCAATTGAATATTCTGTAGCAGAGTGATTCATTAATCTCACTCCAAACTAAAAAGAAGAATTATATGTGTGTACTGGTCACTGGTGGGTCGGCAAAGTGGTAAAGCCTCAAAGTAGAGAGATGCAGTATTGCCCTCTGAAATTTTGAAACTAATAGAAGTTCCAGTTCAATTTATTTTATGATCTCTATGGCCAATTGTGGACTCCTGCTTTACAGGTCCCAAGTTCGAATCCCGACAGAAGGAGGTGAAAAATTTATAATAATGATAATAATAATAATAATAATGATAATAATAATAATAATAATAATAATAATAATAATAATAATAATAATAATAATAATAATAATAATAATAATAATAATAATAATAATAATAATAATAATAATAATAATAATAATAAAAATAATAATAATAATAATAATATAATAATAATATTAATAATAATAATAATAATAATAATAATAATAATAATAATAATAATAATAATAATAATAATAATAATGATAATAATAATAATAATAATAATAATAATAATAATAATAATAATAATAATAATAATAATAATAATAATAATAATAATAATAATGATAATAATAATAATAAAAATAATAATGATAATAATAATAATGATAATAATAATGAAAATAATAATAATAATAATAATAATAATAATAATAATGATAATAATAATGAAAATAATAATAATAATAATAATAATAATAATAATAATAATAATAATAATAATAATAATAATAATAATAATAATAATAATAATAAAAATTATATAGAAAAACAAGATTAATGTAAAATGAGATGCGATAAAATTTCTAAATGTAATTGGCATGGAAGTTAAATAACAAATACTAAGTGCACGCAGAAGGAAGTGAATATACGCAGAAACAACAGTTAAAAATAATATACAAAACATTACAAAAAATAAGATAAAAAAAGTTTTAATAATGATGACTAAAAAATCCTTCATCAGCTGCCCAATTAAAACTTTGTGTTGTAGGCTCTTCCGTAAAAGTTCATTTTGTTCTCTGTAATTGTACCATTTTATGAGTAATTAAAGTACGTCATTACCATATGTACACAACTGACCTTACTCTCGGAAGAAGGTTGAAACATAACTCTCATTTAACAGACAACAATGAAACCGTCCCTCTATGTTTTTATTCCATTAATTTATATGTTATTAACACGAAAAGCGTGATTTTCAATAATGATCTTTTACTTCCGTCTTATTGACAATTACTTATTTCATCTGTGACTTACTTATTCATGTACATGTGCTTTGTTTAATGTTGCAGACATCAGAGGGTATATAACAGTAACATTCCATAATGACTGTCTTGCCTGATTAATACCACGTGAAAAAGGGACAGTATATTCGCTGTCAATAAAAATGAAAAACAAAAAATTATACCATAAACATATTCAAAATTAAAAAAATAACCAATTGCATAAAAAAAAAGTCTCTAAAGAATTCACAAACATTTTGACCCATTCCATCAAAGCTTCCCTCACATGCAAATATGGTTCACGTCACAAAAATCATCACCTCCCGCGCCCCCCAGTGAAAAAAATAACGAAACAAAACTTAAAGGAAAAAAACACGACCAGACAAAAATGGAATAAAATAGGGGAGGAGAGAGAAAAATTCATATTGCTCTGGAATCCAAATGATTCACTCACTCGCCGCTTCAAAAATCCTGATAACTTCCTTGATGAATTCTGACACAGAGCGAATGGAAAACAGATGAATGGGAAATACATACGGCAGGACAATCACGGCTCTGACAGACTGTAAACACACACACACACACACACAGTCTAAACCTTATTATTCTTTAATTCCTTCACCACAACAGATCTACTCAACTAAACAACTTAGCACATCTCTCTCTCTCTCTCTCTCTCTCTCTCTCTCTCTCTCTCTCTCTCTCTCTCTCTCTCTCTCTCTCTCTCTCTCTCTCTCTCTCTCTCTCTAAAAGCGAGAAATTTTGTTTAAAATATGGTGGAAACAAAGAATTTTGTACGCTATGTCCAATACGATAGTTGATAGTCACTATAGGGCTATTTCGAAACCTGAGTCTTTAGGGCTAAACAGACGATCAATATTACTGACAGTATTTCCCTGTATTGTCATTATTACTGTCGGTGTGTCCATCATATGGACGTAGTAGTTCACACCAATAGAATAGTGTCAGTATTTTTACTGACAGTAATAATGATCATCTGTACCCCACTTTTGGGTCCCTTTCTTAAGGGTCTGAGCAATACATTATTCATTCGTCATTGACAGTTATGTATGTGGTTTAAGCACTTAATTACAGCCAAACCACGCTGATAACACAGTTTTTCGTCCGATCACCGAAGTTAAGCAACGCTGGGTCTGGTCAGTACTTGGATGGGTGATCATCAAGAATACCAGAGCTGTTGGCGATTAAATTTAAGGGGACCCTGTAGAATAGTGTTAGAGTGCTCTACTAGGGAAATGAACATCCACGTTTGATCCCGAGAAAGAGCATCTAACTAACCTTCCCTCCCCAGCTTCTTTCCATTTGTGTACCCCCAAATAGGGGCTAATACTGACACAGAGACCTTACCAAAGAAGAAGCATAGGCCATATCCGATAAATGTTTCATGCCACTAAAATAGTTGAAAGAGAGTGCGACTATGAATAACAAACATAAATACATACCCAATAGCCGCAATCACCCTACCTTTGGCGGAGACAAAGCATGCAAGTTCACCAGAACAATACATACTTCGATGGTTCCTCTTACCTCCTAACAAATATGGCTGTGCATTTTTGCTGCGATAATTCTTGTTAGTGGGATACCAATATGCGTGTTCATCACGTTACATTTGGCCACAAGTATTTCTCTATTTACATCTACGTTTATAATATTTAAAGCACGCAGTCATTTATTATTAAAGGTAATCAACTGCTTGTAAGACTTCAGGTTGATAAAGTCTAAAGTAATCAGTCCCAAGGTGGTATCTCTGAATCATTTATGGAAATACTCTTGTTGCATTTTAAGTAGTCACCGTGGCTCAAGCGGTAGCGTCCGCGACTCTGAGGCGTCAGGTCGAGGGTTCGCGCCCCGTCACGGTCTGAGGTTAGCAAGGGCATGCACTCAGGGTTAGGATTACACCTGCCAAACAAGTCCTTCGAAAGAAGGCAACCGTCCTAGCCCTTGGTGGAAAACGGAGTCCGTGACGTAAAACCGGAACAACAGCTCTTGTTGCATTTTAATACGCAAAATATATAACTTTTAAAATAGTGTTCAAAATTTTCGATTATTAAATGGAAATGAATTTATTAAACATAAGCATGAAACCTTCACAGACATTAATCCAATACTATAAATATGATGAAAAGATGAGCCGTTTACTATCCCGGTAATTTTATTCCCACATTTATTCCATATCAATATTGGAATGCAAAGAAAGACAGGCACAAAGACGGACACTGGAAAACTCCCGTTATCAAATAAAAAGTTAGGCGAGCGCTCAACTACTGCTGACTCTTGACACATCCAATTGTTTTAATTTCACCTGAGGGAAAACGTCAAATGAGAAATAAATTATCCTTTAATTCTGCAATCAAAGCAAGACTACAGTTACTCATTTACCACGTCATTGCGATCTTTTCATTTTGTTTGAGCCACATTTATATGCCAGCCAAACTCGGCACGCTACTATGACCCATTGAAGAAGGGTGATCGAATTGGGAGTGGATGTATCGAAAACTTCTGCAAAAGTGATTTACATATTTGCTTCAAACAATTTCCATTCCGTGATTGGTTTTGATTTGCCAGCGAAAATTATGATGATGAGTTAGTTGTATCTGTTTTGTGGGAAAAGGAGAATAGGTAGGAAAGATTATTTAGCTATTTTAATATTTCGTAAAGTAGGATTCAAAGATAGAAGAAAAATGGAACCCTGATAAATATAAACCAGCCTTCCAGTTAACGTACACGCTAGTATACAAAAATTAAAAAAAATGAAAATGAGAAATCGGTTTATTCTCTATGCAAACCACGAAGAACAAAAAAAAACAAACAAAGGCAATATGACAAGTTTACTTTTGAATTATATATTTTACCACTTCTTTGGGAGAAAAGAAATGGAAATAACGTGTCTTACATTATTTTTTATCATATACGAGTACACACACACACACACACACACACACACACACACACACACACACACACACACACACACACACACACATATATATATATATATATATATATATATATATATATATATATATATATATATATATATATATATATATATATATATATATATATAGATATATATATATATATATATATATATATATATATATATATATATATATATATATATATATATATATATATATATATATATATATATATATAGATAGATAGATAGATAGATAGATAGATAGATAGATATATTTATATATATATATATATATATATATATATATATATATATATATATATATATATATATATATATATATATATATATATATATATATTTAACCCTAACAGGAATTCGAACCTAGGACACATAATTACTGTACCAAGACGCTAGCAGAGAAGGTCTAAAAGAGACACCAGCCTTACAGCTTAACTGCAATACTAGGAATGAATGCATTAACTCTGAATGCCTTTTTGTTCATATTACACTTTCTCCCAACCTTACTCCTGGCTTCGTTATCGCATTTAATTCAAATCCCAGTCTAAATGGGGATCAACAATTATCAAATAAATACATTACCATATGTGAAATCATGAATCATATTTTATCCCGACCGGGACTCGAACTAGAACACATAATTACTGTACCAAGGTGCTACCAGCTACATCACAGAAGGTCTAAAAGGGAAACCAACCTTGCATCTTAACTGCTGTACTAGGAATGAACGCTTTTTATCTGAATGTATTTTTGTTAATGTTACAGAGTCTCTCAACCTCACTCGCGGCTTCATTTTCACATTTAATTCAAATCCCAATCTAATTAGGGATCAACAATAATCAAATAAGCACATTACCATATGTGAAAACATGAATCATATTTTACCCGACCACGAGTGAGGTTGGGAAAAACTGTACTCTGAACAAAAAGGTATTCAAATAGAATGTTATCATTCCTGGTATAGTAGGTAAGCTGTAAGGTTGGTTTGTCTTTTAGATCTTCTGTGTATTAGTTAGTAGCACCTTGCCACAGTAATTATGTGTCGTAGGTTTGAGTCCCAGTCGGGGTAAAATATGATTCATGTTTTCACGTATGGTTAATATATATATATATATATATATATATATATATATATATATATATATATATATATATATATATATATATATATATATATATATATATATATATATATATATATATATATATATATCAACCAGAATCCATCCTTCATCTTGGAAGAATGCTCTCGTGCAACCTGTTCCTAAGAAGGTTGACCGCTCTATTCCTTCAACCTACCGAGCTTTTGCACTAACCTCTTCCATCACGAAAGCTTTTGAAACTTTGTTCAATACTCACTTCTTGAAACATCCTGAATCTAACTCACTTATCTCCGATCAGCAATACGGCTTCCACAAGGCAAGATCTACTGGTGACCTCTTGTCCTACTTTACTCATGTATGGTCATCTTTTCTGAGGAACTATAGGGAATCCTTTGTCGTCGCCCTTGATATCTCTAAGACTTTTGACAAAGTCTAGCACAAGGCTCTGTAAGTCAAACTCACTGTCTATGGCTTTACCCATTCTCTCTGTTCTCTGATATCCAGTTTTCTTTCTGATCATTTTATAGCTGTGGTTGTTGACGGTGCAACATCTAGCCAATTCCCTGTCACTAGTGAAGTTCCACATAGCTCTGTTTTTTCACCTACTCTGTTCCTGCTCTTCATCAACGATCTTCTTCAGTCCCAAGCTTCCTCTCTTCTTCACGCCTTTGCCGATGAATCTATCCTTCATTTTTACTCTGTCTTTTCTTTACATCCTTCATCTGCTACTCGCAATTGGTTTTACATCACTCTTTCTTCTACTCTCAGCTCCGATTTGCTGAGGGTATCTGAGTGGGACACCCAAAATTTAGTTAAATTTAATGAGTCCAAGACTCACTTGCTAGCTATCTCTTTATCTTCCTCTCCTCCTGATATCTCAATTTTCTTCGAAACTAACGAAATTTACCCTCTTAATTCTATCAACATATTAGGAATCCATATAGCTTCTAACTTGTCTTGGAGGTATCACATAATCCAATTTCTAAATCTGCATCCAAATACTTGGGGTTTCTATTTTGTTTTTGTCATTAACTCTTTACAGTTACTTAAAATCTATAAAGGTCTTATCCGTCCCTGCTTAGAATTCTGCTCGCACATCTGGGGTGCATTTTTTTTTCCTTATCGCCTTGAGAGGGTTGAATCTAAGGCAGACAGACTCATTAACGAGCCTTCTCTTCCTTCTAATCTGGATTCTCTTTCTCTTCACCGTAAGGTATCATCCCTTTTTCTTTTCTACACTATTACTTCCATCGCTGCTCTGATGAGTTGGCGAATTGCATCCCTCCCGTACTTCCAAGGCCGCGTAGCACTCACCAAGCGGCCTCATCTCACAAGACTTCTGGCTCACGGATTGCTTGGTGCACGGATTGCTTCTTCCCATCTACCTCCAGACTCTGGAACTCTCTTCCTACTTCTGTCTTTCCTAATTCTTATAATCTATCTTCCCTCAAACAGCGAATCTATTGTCAGCTAAGGGCCTAATCCTGCCATATCTCTAGGTCCTCAGTACTCTGACTATTCTTTCAGCCTGTCCATTTCCTTTGTGCATCATTACCTCACCTCTGCCTTGTCCTTACCCTTTTTCTTTTCTTTTGTCTTAATATTTTATTCGTGCCCGGACCTTTATTGATGAGGGCAGTTTTCTTGGCTGTCCCGGTGTCACACTTAAAAAAAAATAAAATAAAATAAAAATATATATATATATATATATATATATATATATATATATATATATATATATATATATATATATATATATATATATATATGCTATTTCTTATGCTAAGCGCCATTAACTAGTGAATAACTCTCTCTCTCTCTCTCTCTCTCTCTCTCTCTCTCTCTCTCTCTCTCTCTCTCTCTCTCTCTCTCTCTCTCTCTCTCTCTCTCTCTCTCTTACACACACACACACACACACACATTTCAAAGACTGGGAAAGTAGTTGATAAACCATGTAGTAGGTTGGCCCATGGCAGCAGTCGCCCGTTGCGATACTACAGCTGAAGGTTTTTTGAACTTAAATAGGGTTGTCCAGGACAGTTCGATGTTAAGTCTTCCTTCAGTTACGGTTCTTTTTCTATGCCTACAGCCACACTGAATATTCCTGGATATTCATTACACATCTTTTATAATCCCTTCACATCTGACAGATCATTACACTCTCCATTTCTGTTTCTCTTTATTTTATGTATTCTTCGTGCTCAGACCTGATGAGGGCTGTTTTATTTTATTATTTTTTTGGCCCGTTCTGGTGTCACAATCATATAAAATAGAAAACAATATTATAGGAGACGGTAATTCTGGGAGTTAGAAGATACTCTGTTCTAGTTTAAAATGGAAAGAGTCACACTGTCTAGACTCTAGAGTATTATATTCGGCAACGGTTATCTCGTCATTCTTCATCATAAATATTCTACAAAATAGCAAGTTCTCTCTTCGAAATCACTCATACTCGATATCATCTAGACTGGTTCTAAAACATCCAAGATCCTGTACAAATGCTGATCTTATCTATCCTTTTTACAGGTGGTCTGGGTGCACAGGGAAGTCATACCTGATCTTAGGTAGTAAGGCTCTTATATCAGATGATGTTCCTCTTCAGTTTCCATTCTGGAAAGGGTTGATATTGACAATACGTCTCATGAATTTGCCAGCTGAAGTACTTGACGCTTACTTAGTAACTTTGTGTAACACAGTTCTTGACTTCCAATGTCCTGTGTTTCTTTAGTTAGTTAGTTGTCCCACTACCATTTAGAATACCATGAAACCCCACCCATCAAGCAACAAAATCATGCCCTCACATTCTTTAAATAGGTAAACAGTAGTTAATGTCTGTTATAATGCCAGTTGCTTTGGTTTCTCTGCTGTTCCTAAAAACACACTCATGCCACATTTTTCCTGGTTCTATTCCCTTTAGCACTTTCTAATTGTCTATTCTTTAGTCATTAAGTATCCCTTTACTTTGTCCATTTTTATGTATAAAGGATCTTCATTAGATTGGATAAAGTCGTCATATTCTTTTTCAGCCAGTAAATTAAAAATATATGGCAAAAATAAAGAAACAAAATACATACAAAAAAGCTTGTGCTAAAAAAGAGATCCAAGATAGAGCCACTTAAATTTCCTTGCCATTACCGGTAGTATCTACATGACAATATTATCATTATTATTATTATTATTATTATTATTATTATTATTATTATTATTATTATTATTATTATTATTATTATTATTATTATTATTATTATTATTATTATTATTATTATTATATTATTATTATCATTATTATTATTATTATTATTATTATTATTATTATTATTATTATTATTATTATTATTATTATTATTATTATTATCATTATTATTATTATTATTATCATTATTATTATTATAAATATTATTATCATTATTATTATTACTATTATTATTATTATTATTATTATCATTATTATTATTATTATTATTATTATTATTATTATTATTATTATTATTATTATTATTATTATTATTATTATTATTATTAGTAGTAGTAGTAGTAGTAGTAGTAGTAGTAGTAGTAGTAGTAGTAGTAGTAGTAGTAGTAGTAGCAGTAGTAAAATGTCCTAATGATGTTCGTAAAATTGCCAAAGCAAAACCTCATGCGACTTACATTGCCTTTTCCTTAGGTTTGCAACAAAGTGAACTTACATATAAACAAATCTTTCCGATATAAAAAATCGACTACAACTTTTGAATTACTTCACTCCCGCTCTGTTAACAAGCACACATGTACAATGACGATGAGAAAGGTTGTTTTACTTTACCACCAAAATTTTGGAGAGCGAATCAATCATGTAAAAAGAACCCCTTCCGAACACAAATTTCACGAGACTCATTTCATTATTGGCTGATCTCATTCTAGAACAAGACAAAAAAAAACCACCAACAGTAAAATTTCCAAGTCATCACAGTAACCAGATGAAATATTTGATAAACTATTAGTAGATGTATCTATTGAGACTGAAATTAAGATACATATGGTTCAGTGGGTCAGAGCCTCGAAGTGCCTCACATCTCCACCAACAAGGCAAATGGCTTAAATCACAATAAGGAAGAATTTAAAGATGTCATTGCTCTGCGATATGGAGGGCGCCCTAAGCCAATGTGGACACTATTTTAATGACATTTTGATACGTTAAGCCTTTGAGGAGGCTTCATGTGCATAAGTACTTATGAAGTCCCAGATATATAAATGGTGAAGTATTGAAGGAGGTCTGCATGGATGTAGCAGTTGATATTATTTATTAACCATTCAGTTGAGATGTCATGTCTCAGATGACTGCTAACCAGGCTAATAAGACAAGATTTGACTTAAGCGCCAGAGGGTTCTGAACAAAAGGTCATACAAATTTCTTTGATATTAAGATTTTTACCCACTCATCCAAAACCATAGCCAACAACTGCATGAAACTGTCCATAAAAAGAATGAGAAGGAAAAGATACTGCAGTACTCTGATCGACTTACAAGAACCGAGCAAGTATCGTAACTCCCTTAGTGTTTACGATATAAAGGGGAGATAGGACGCTAACCAAGAATATTCAATTCAATACTTGCCCAAGTCAGGGGAGAGAGAAAGAGCTTAAGTTCTTTTTAATTACATGACTGTCGTGCCTTTTTTTTTTTTTAACTTAAGACCATGAAAAGATACTCTATATTAATATAATGTACTTCGAAATTATAAACGAGTCAATACTACTTACTACAAATATCCTAAAAATATATTTTGATAATTATGCGATATATATATATATATATATATATATATATATATATATATATATATATATATATATATATATATATATATATATATATATATATATAATGAACGTCATCCATAAAAGTGAAAGGAGTTATTGTATACTTCCTTGACTGGCTCAATAGCTTCAAGTAGTTTATGAGTTCTCTTCTGAGGTTACCTTCATATGAATAAATATACTTAAGTAAAACCAATACGGAATACGATTTTTTTAAGTATATATTTATGAAGGTAGCTTCAATATTATTTTTTACCTTAATATAATATTAATGGATTGCAGAAAGACTTCTATCTCACCAGCGTACCCGAAAATATTATTTGATCTGGAAATGTATAATGTCTCATCTTGCGACGACAGGAGTTTCGTCATGAAAAATAAATCACAAAAAAATGATAAGAAAACGAAATACTAGTTCGATAAGAATAAACGCGAAAAGGAAGGAGAAGGGGGAGGATGAAGAGTGGGAGAAGGATGAAGGGGAGGAGGCAAAGCCCTGGAAGGGATACTTATTAATAAGGTGAAGCTGTCAAAAAATCTGCCAAACCTCCATTCT
Source organism: Halocaridina rubra (assembly GCA_037179515.1). Lineage (NCBI taxonomy): Eukaryota > Metazoa > Arthropoda > Malacostraca > Decapoda > Atyidae > Halocaridina > Halocaridina rubra. Next base: position 122,455 of record JAXCGZ010009568.1, read on the forward strand.
CCCTCTATTCGAAGGGGAAAGCAAAAATGTATTATCTCGTCTGGTGAAGTTACATCCCCCCCTCCCATTGGACTATTGAACTGAACTATTTTCTTCCTCACTGTTTCCCCCCTCTATTTTTTACACTACCCCCCTCCCCTTACCCCATTACCTTACATCGAAGGAGATGAAGAGGAGCAGGAGGCCCTTTGCAAAGACCTATTAAATGAAAATTTCGAAGCCAAGATGAGAAAGTTGGCAAGGCGAGAACAATGAGAAGGGTCCGCACCCAGCCGCTAAACTTACCCAAGGGTGACTTTTGGGATAAAGAGAAAATAAATAAATGCAAATAAAAATACAAATAAGAGACAAAGGGAAAAAAAAGTAGAGATGAGAGAGGGAGGCGATCGAGGAGGTAAGATAAAATAAAGAGTGATGATGAGTCGGGAGGAGGAGGAGAAGGAAGATATGGGAATTAAGACGCTGAGGGGATTAGATTTTGAATTAATAGGGAATGACAGAAGAAATTTCTAATAAAAAAAAAATCCCGTCTTAAAAAGCAACATTGGAAGAGAAAATGTAGCTAGATTAGGGAATGAAAGACGAGGAAAGGAGGTAAAGTTGGTCTAGGTGAGAGAGAGCCTCCGGGAGAGATTCTTTAGTAACTCCATATTAAAAAGTTAATTGGGTGCATATCTTTCTCCAGAGATATATTGATTATGGTCCACCGAGAGAGAGAGAGAGAGAGAGAGAGAGAGAGAGAGAGAGAGAGAGAGAGAGAGAGAGAGAGAGAGAGAGAGAGAGAGAGAGAGAGCACTCTCTCTCTCTACTCTCGTCATTTTTGTTATGGCCAAAGGCAAGTAAGATATGATACTCATTAGCAGATCCAGGTGTCAAGGCTGACGAAGAGGACAAGAGGAACAAAATCTATGTGGTGAATGAAGGAGAGGAAATTAGGAAAAGGAATTATCCTCGAAAATGGAAAATGATTCAGAAGAGGAAAGAAAGTATGCCACAGCAAAGATGATTAGGAAGAAAGAATTAAAAACAAGACAGTTTCGCTCGTTTTGAATGGTAATTAATGGTACAGAGAGAGAGAGAGAGAGAGAGAGAGAGAGAGAGAGAGAGAGAGAGAGAGAGAGAGAGAGAGAGAGAGAGATAAATGAGGTTTTTTCTTTTAAGCGTTAAAGCAATCCTATTCGATGTCTTCCCAAACAATCGCAACTTTTCACTATCAAAATGACTTAGGACATTCCAGAAGAAAGGTTAAGAGAGACTTTCTGCAGTTTAATGCAGTGATTATCAACCAGGAGCAAATCTACCTTATCGGACGTAAATTTAGGGGAGGCGATAAGTACCCCATGCGTACAAAAATACACTATTACCCGGTCATTTATTTCGGTGCTGCGCATGTAAGCATCAAGGTATATGGCTAAACGCATCAAGCCGACGGGGTAAATGACACAGGAGTTGAGAATCACTTGTACATTTGCTACCCGTGGTAGATACGATACTCGGAGACCGCGAACAAAACTCAGCTGATTCATTCAAATCTTTTCTTAATCAATATTGCGCAAGTAATATAGAAGTGATTATGATTTACTAAAAGTGACAGTCCTGGCAAGTTTGTAAATCTGTAAACTATGAATACGCAAAAATAAGCAATACACGAATAAATAAATAAATATATCAAATACATATCTAATAATTATTGTTAGTCACTGTGCTCATTTTGCTCTTGAAAATCTTCATTATACGAGTACTATATTATATTACATTGTATTATATTATATAATGATTGAGAAGGTTAATTTCCGGAAGAAATCCAGCTGTAAAACCTGAACTAAATCAAGCACTATATAGCAGCAAGAACCTTGCATAAAACAAAACATAAAATTAGGAACATATACAATAAGTTCCATACAATACAAAATACAAACCATAAATAGCATGAAATTTAATAGTTCAAAGTATGACAAGTAAAATTTACTGGAGGGAATCGATGGCCACCTCTCTTTTCCTATCCGCATTCCTGAAAGAGAAGAGAGAAGTCTACTTTTAAAATAAGTGTAAAAAAGCCTGACAAGCAGTGTTACTAGAAAGGCAATTTACTTTAAGACCCAAGTAAATGATATTTGCTTTATTCAAATGATTTTCACATAAGACCAGATCACTTCATACAGTTTGTTATTCTTTTTAAAAATTTGCGAAGCTGGTGGGGGAGACGGACTGTCACCCGAGTATTCCCTGCGTATCATAGGCACCAAGATATATTAGTGGGGAAGCGAAGGCTAGGCCATTTCCTTCTCCATGTTTTTATATGGAGGTCACAGAGCAGCTCCTTATTTTGTACACTTGTGCCCACCCGTCTAACGTAGAGGAATACGTCATGATTTTTTTTTTACTTAATGAGAAAGAAAGCTTGCTACTCTTTATATATGCGATAATATCATGTTGCTAACAATGCTCTTCCGGCTTCGATTTGATTTAAATCAATAACTTTCGCAAATTCCACACGTTGACTGACGTCTAAAACGCTCTGACAGTATCCTAGAACTAGGGATACAGTCTAAGACTCTAGACTAGATTGTATTGATCCTAGATATCAGAAACCAAAAGGAGTATGATTTTACTTGAAGTTTATTGAAGACAAAAATTTTCAATTTAGGGGGGTTAAACGAATCCCTTAAAACCATGTCCCAATCGCCATCCACCCCCCCCAAAAAAAAAAAAACAACAACTCATAAATATGAAACAAAACGACCACCAATCGCGATAAATATAAAGCCGCTCTGAAACAGAACACAAGTCGGGAAATTGTCTCTGAAAACTTGAAAAACTGTGATGCTTTCTTATTTTTGACTACTCAAAGCCGAAAACCATAAAGAATAACTAGATTTGTATAAAATGTGGATAATCTTAATATACACCAAAACTGGTTAAAAAGGTATTTGCCATAGAAGAAAGTTTATACTTTCAAGCATTTATGGAAATAATAATGCTCATCCCAACAATCATGAGCAAATGCACGTTTAATCTTTATTTTATGTAATAACCTAAGGGTCTGTCCATAGTAAAATCAGCTTTACAGAAGCGCACTGACAGTTTTTTCTTTCTTTTTTTTTCTTTCACTAAGTGCATAAATATGGCATATGAATTCTGACCTGTTTTAAAAAAAGATTTATATTGATTTACTCTTTTTATGGCCTTGTGTAAAGCCACATCTACAGTAATAATTGGCATAAAAGAAAAAAACCATTCCTGAGAAGTGCCCCATCTTTCATGAGTCAAACTTTTCGTGCGTAGACGCTTTAATCTGACTACGTTTAAAAAGAGAGACATGACCATATAAAATTTGTTCATCAATTGGTACTGCCTACTGAGACAGATCAAGAAGTCTCTATTTTTATTCCAGTCCTGAAACAACATGCTTGTATATGTTGATAATTTATCAAACTTCCTAACTGTGCTTCATTATTAATGTCTACCCAACCATGTCTAACTTGGTCAGATATGATAGTATCATGGGTAAAGAACAGAAGCATTTGAAAAATATGTATCGTTATATCTAATTTTCATGAATATCCTTACAGTAATGACTACAGGGAAATTCTTATAATCTATATTTAGCATTATGTACTTATAATGAACTTTCTACAAAGTAATATTATTTGACCTGTGATGCTTTGATTGTAATTTGTTTTCCGTATAACAAGGTCGATTACATTTTGATTGAAAACATGAGACCATGTCATGAACAAAAAATACTGTCATAATTGGCAAGTTCAACTTGGCTTCTCTTACATGACTAAATCTAACATTTCCGTTTCCCTGTGAGAGTTCCCCTTCTATTCCTTTCATATCTCATTCGTAGTATTGTTTCTCCCTTCCCAGTACTTTATTTCAACACTTTCCCTTCTTACTATTTCTCTCCCCTTTCCCAAAACAGAGTCGACTACTTCTCAACCTAAGGACAATAGGCTAAAAAATAGGTGTTCAAAAAATGTTCAGTGGGTAGAGACTCAAAACTAAAAATGTTCGTAGTCGGTGTGGAGATTCTTTTTTATATATACAAGTTTAGTTGTAAAAGTGGATCGAAAAGGGGTTTTTAGACACAACTGGAGAAATCTAAGTATGATTAGTAATAGAAAAAAAAAAAGTTGGGAACCAGCAACGGAGAGGAAGTGGGTGAGTGAGTGAGCGAATACGTGTCGCAGGAGCGTCTCTTAAGCCAATCAGATCCACTAATTACCCTGACATGAGACAAAATGCTGCTTGACATATGGCGCCTCTATTGCACCTAGCGAACCGCCTCGGCAATTACTCTATTGGAGGGATGTCTATAATAGTGCCATCATAGTCTTCCGTCATTCTCATTATTAGCCTAATTGGCACCATTTCTGAGATTAATTGAAGAGTTGCGCTTGTTTTTTTGTTACTCAGTTTCTTCTTCCCAGTCTTCTCTTTCGTTAGTGATCTATGAAAGAATATTTTACAATACCTTATAATTGTTCTGCTGCCTAATATTGATTGTTAAAAGTTCTAAATATATAGTGAGGGATAATGACTATAACATTTACAGAATAAAGTAATACAATTTGATTAAATCTGATCGAAAACAATTAACCAATAAATATGGCATCAGGTGTGTTGCTACACTAATTTACGCTTTCTGTCTTAAATACCTTACCCAAATCTGCACAGGGCAACTCTGGAACTTATGGTTATGTGAAGGAACAGTAGTGTTCTAGCTTCAGGGGAATTATAGTATCTGAATTCCAGATCAAAACTTAGCACGAGGGTCTGCCCCTCTCTTTCTTTTATCTCTTACTTTATTTAATTTTCGTGCTTTTCCCTCCAACTCCCTTATATCCTTAATTCCCTCCCCTTTTTCCCCCTCCTATCCTATCCCATCCTAAAAGAAAAAAAAAAGCTTTAGGACAACCAGAATAACTTGATCTGGGTTGCTAATATCATCTTTTAAATTCAGATTAGAATTTCGGCGTAGGTCTTGAAAATAAAATTGAAACACGATTTATGTAACCTAAATAAAAAAAAAAAAAAAAAAATATATATATATATATATATATATATATATATATATATATATATATATATATATATATATATATATATATATATATATATATATAACATTTTAGGCCATCAGAGAATATCTGATTGATGTTGCCACCGTGGCCGGGTGGTAAATCAGGCTGATTTGATTCGTCAGGCCGTGAGTTCGAGATCTGTCACGGTCTGTGGTTAGAAAGAGCATTCCCTCAGGAAAACGGGCATACTGCCAAAATCAAAGTCCTACGAAAAAAGCACCTACCGTCCTAGCCCTTAATACTTTTTTATTATTATTATTATTATTATTATTATTATTATTCTTTAATAGCGGTATAAGCGAAAAGACAGGTATATTCTTTTGAGACAATATAAGAGCCTGGCTCTAGAAAGACAGAACAATGATTTAGGATTTGAAAGGTGACACAAATATGAATCTTAAGAGAGTCTGAAATTCGTTATAATGCCTTCATAAATAATGCACAATCTAATTAACCGCCTGCGTATCAAGCAGTTTTACATGGACTATTGTTACTAAATGACGTTGAATTCAAACCAAACTGTAACTTCAGAAGTGTTACCAGACTTGCTTAAAACCCCCCGCGAATCAAGAAATAAGTTTACTTAGCAACGATTTCACATTACTTCAAACGATAAATATATATATATATATATATATATATATATATATATATATATATATATATATATATATATATATATATATATACATACATATATATACATATATATATATATATATATATATATATATATATATATATATATATATAATGATACCCATTGTAAATTTTGTGGAAATAAAGGATTTTTTTTATTTTCTTGCGGAGAATTTGGAGAATGCGTATATATATATGAATATCCCGCAGTATTTATACTAACACGAGAAGTGCATATATAAGATTGTATTGCTATACAGTTTCAGATTGCACATTGCAAAGAAAAATATCCACAAATCAAAGAATAATCAAAAGTAAATAAACTCCATTTAAATTCATAGAAATACTAAAAAATACAATTCAGTAGTCACCGTGGCTCAAACGGTAGCGTCCGCTACTCTGAGGCGTCAGGTTGAGGGTTCGTGCTCCGTCACGGTATGAGGTTAGCAAGGGCATGCACTTAGGGTAACGATTACATCTGCCAAAACAAATCCTTCGCAAGAAGGAAACCGTAATAGCCCTTGGTTGAAAAGGGAGTCCGTGACGTAAAACCGGAGCGAACTAAAAGAATACAATTCAGTAATTTAATATAGATTCAAAAGCAACCATCAAAATAGAAGTATTTTCCTTCTGACGACACTGAGGATTATTCATCTTCGTAAGATCTGACTTATGTCCGATTTCTTAAACAGTGTAAACCTAGGATACCATATTATTAGTTAGCTAGACACACACAAATGGATTTCATAAACGGACCTGACGCGGTTCTGTGTATGGCTAGGATCCCGTACGGGATCCTAGCCATACACAAAACAGCGTCAGATGCGTTTATGAAAGCCATTTGTGTGTGTCTAGCTAACTAACAATATGGTATCCTAGGTTTACACTGTTTAAGAAATAGGGCCTTAAATTAGGGAATTCTTCATAATTGGCTAAATGCTCTCCGAAAACAGCAAAAGATTTCAATTAATCGAACCAAATAATTAAAAACGAATATTATAATTTCCGTCCAATCACAGCGTACCTACGTAGTTAATCAGTGATTTATCAATGTAAGATTTCACTTTCTTTTTATTCTGCATGCAGAACGCAGATATCAATGCTTGCAAAACTTGATATGAAACTAAAAAAAAAAAAAAACAATCAGGAATCTGTAACATTATATACATTTATCGTGTTATATTTATCCATATTTTACCTCTCTCTCTCTCTCTCTCTCTCTCTCTCTCTCTCTCTCTCTCCTCTCTCTCTCTCTCTCTCTCTCTCTCTCTCTCTCTCTCTCTCTCTCTCTCTCTCTCTCTCTCTCTCTCTCTCCGATATTCCATTCCAACCAATAGTCTCTCTCCCTCTCCTTCCTCAATTCCCGATCCCCACAAAGAAATGAAGTAGTGAACTTTAGCAAACAATTAGAACGGCAATGACACAGGTGTGATTACCTGGGCAGTATGGCTTCTGTGCAGTGGCATAATTTCAAGCACGGATCTTGAAGTTAAAATAAAACAATAATCTATCTGAATACTGATGCTGAAAATTTCGTAACATCAGGTCTACCCATTAAAGCTGCTTTCACACCAAAGTGGCACGTCGCATGCCACGTGGCACGCCAGTTGAAAACGACCATCCGTACATATATATATATATATATATATATATATATATATATATATATATATATATATATATATATATATATATATATATATATATATATATATATATATATATATATATATATATATATATATATACATATATATATATATATATATATATATATATATATATATATATATATATATATATATATATATATATATATATATATATATATATATATATATATATATATATATATATATATATATATATATATATATATATATATATATATATATATATATATATATATATATATATATATATATATATATATATATATATATATATATATATATATATATATATATATATATATATATATATATATATATATATATATATATATATATATATATATATATATATATATATGAAACCTTTCACACAGAAGTGGTGAGACACGTCCCATGTGCTACGTGCGACTTGCGACGCAAGTCACATGTGGCACATGGGACGTGTCACGCCACTTCTCTGTGAAAGGTTCATATATTTTCGGAAGTTCGTTTTCAACTGGCGTGCCACGTGGCATGCCACGTGCCACTTTGGTGTGAAAGAAACCTAAAGTTGCATTGTTTGTACTCTTGTGTAATATGTAATATCTTTCAGCAATGCCGTGCTACGATATCTCTTCATTCATTTTATCATGTAAATGTATCATGAATAGTATGTGTCGTATAAAAGACATTAATTTCCATGTAGTAGGTTGGCAAAGGGCACCAACTGCTCGTTGCAATACTACACCCGAGGGAGATATTGGACTTAAATAAGACTGTCCAGGACAGTTCGATGTTAAGTCTTCCTTCAGTTACGGTTCTCTTTCTATGCCTACATCAACACCGAATATTCTTGGATATTCGTTGCACATGTCTTATTATCCCTTCACATCTGACAAGTCACAATACACTCCCGATCTCTGGTTCTCTCAATGTTTTTTTCGTACCCAGTCCTGATGAGGGTAGATATATATATATATTTTTTTTTTTTGCCAGTCCTGGTGTCACAGTCATAAAAAAAAAAAGATGTATTCAACTGTGCGTGTGTACACGCGAGTGTACATGGCTTCTGTGACTTAATAATCTCAAAACATTAGCGAATATCACTCAATTTAATCACCTACCATGCTTTACTGATACATTACTGTCTCTTGATTCTTATACTATATAAATAAAAAAAAAATCGTCGCTGCTGCTGAAGGTTGTAGTTTCCGACTCGTGCCTCTATATTCTGCTGGTGTCATCATACTCACCGGGACATTTTACCTCCAGAAGGAGGTGAAAATGAAAAAAAAATACCGTAAGGAATGCTAATAAAATAAAATCACAATCTGAAATCCTTTTCTTCTAAATTTTATTCATCACAATTGACAAGCTGGTTGACAGATGGATGGATCAATGGCCAAATTTAAACAATACAGAACCTATATGTTATGGCCATAATTATGACATTCCATTCTAAAACCAATACAATATCTCTTCAATCATTCCATTCATAAACCACTACAACATCTCTTCAGTCATGGTCTAGTCAGTTGAAGTTTAGAATGAAATTACAATACAGAAATTATATTGTGTTTTACAGATCTATTGGAATAGGTATTTTACTCTTTTCGAAACTATCATCGTAAATATATTCTTCCATTACAGACTACATAGATATAAAACTGTGCTCACTGGGCCACTGACTGGTGCTATCACACAATAAAAGCCGTTACTCTTTCGCACATAGAAACAACTCAATCCGGTAAGGAGGAATTATATCTGCTTGGGAATTTGAACTCAAGATCTGAGTAGATGCTGGATACAATGTCTACGACTTAATACGAATTGCTCTGCGAAAGTATTTAGTCATCGCTAAAAACTTTCATGACTCGTTTCTATACGTTGATTTGGATAAGTGTACCAATATGTTTCAATTATGCAATTGTATTGCATTATATAAACGCATAGCGAGCTCAGATACGAAGTGCATATTTTGACCAATTGGAGATAAATAATATAATATTCCCAAGAGACGGTAGCCATAGAAAATGTTGAAAAGTTTACTTTGCCCCAAATGAAGTCAAAATATAATCATTATTAGGAAAAGAACATGAACGTCGCGATACCAAATCGGTTAAAATGAAACTCGAATTAAGGAAGGGAATTTAGTGATATATATAGTATGAAAGATTTGAAATTCTTCAGATAAAGATGATCAATTCATGTATAGCCATGAGCCCCAAATATCTCTAACCTTATCTCCCTTCCTTGAGGAGGTGGTCTCCTCTGTTTCATTAGATTAATAAAATCTCTCTCGTGTTTGACGCTACTCTCAACCTACACCAAATTCAATTCATAAGAAGATGGGGGTAAGAGGGCATGGGGGGGGAATTGTTATTGTGTCTGTAAGGAATGAATTTCTATTCCATTTCGCCTCCAGATGAATACAAGTAAACAATTATATAGCCATAAGGTGTTGCCACTATTCTCTCTAATTGTTTGTGCATCACGCCAATTCGATTAACTAACACATAAAGCAATAATCAAAAGGCGTGACGAGGGATCCTAAGCTTCGCCATTCCCTGTCAAGGAAGTCAAAATCCCCTGCCGACGAAGAGAGCAAGAGTCTTTTTAAAATAAACCTTAATGCTGTGCAAGTTAAGGCTTAAAGTCAAATGAGACTTTCACAATGATTATTGATGCTGGAGGTTTCGGGTTTGTTAATTTCGCCAGTGGCGTATTCACTCACAACACCTATCCGGGACTAGTAGAGCCCACCCACCTGTCCCATACTGGTGAAATTCACTGGGATTGATTTCAGAGGAACACACACACACAACACAC
>JAXCGZ010009569.1:0-50000 GCA_037179515.1 Halocaridina rubra
CACATTTGACATGTCACATCGCTCCCAATTTTTTTTTCAATAAATGTTTCTTTTTACCCAGGCCCAATGAGGGCATTTTTCTTTTCCTGTCCCGGTGTCACACTCATAAAGAAAAAAAAATTAGAATGTATTCAGTAGAAGCACTAGCATAGTTTCAGACATATCTTTCCATATTCATTTGCTTTTTTTTTTCCAGTAAATATTCAATTCTCAAGAGGTTGGATGTAATACTAACCTAACCTCGGTTCCAGAATAAGCATCTAAACACTACTACATTAATATTTTTTATATTATCTTAAGTTCGTTCTGTTTTCAATCAGTTTATCTACTTTTGCCTTGTATTTTATACTGAATTCCTCATCCGAATACGTTTTTACCGGGTGATGGGATTTTTTCTTTGTGTTATATGTGATCTCTCAGAGGGGACTGTGGTAATGCAGTGCCTGGAGCACTTGACCCGGGAGGTTACAGACCAGCATTCAATCCCACTGCAGGGCATCAGAAAGGGTATGCATCTATAATTCCCAAGCTCCAGTCTGTGTCCACCCCCATTTTAGGGATTGATGGTGACAAAGAACACAGCAAACACTAAATGTGATCTCTCTACATAGTCATCTCCTTTCCCCACTCCTTTTTTCCTGCTTTATTAGTTAGTATGTAACTGCCTCTTCTTACAGGATGTTCTTTTATTAAGTTTTTATTGCCTTCGTGTTCTCATCGCACTGTGCTACAATACTATGTTTATCGTTACAAAATGTCATTTTCTGTACTTTAAGTGCAAGAAATTCCCCTATTGTTTGTGAATATTGCTAGCCACCTACATTGTGATCATAAATTTAGATAGGAAGCTAATTGAGCGCTTGTCTTGAAAATACTCAAGTTAGACATGACACATTTTGCTTCAAGATGCCCCCACCATATCGACTGAGTTAATAAGAACTGTAACCATTACACAGTACAGTACAGGAGTTAAGGGTGCATGTCCTTCCTAATATCCCATGGTGGGCTCGATCTTGGGTCTGTCACATCCCGAGTCAAATATTCTAACCTTTATACCACCGCAGTCCCCTACTTGTAGATATGAGCTCTTAAACTGTCCCTTTAGAAGTGGTGATGTAAGGCTACCCCTCAAGATTTTGTAAGCTTCTTAATTGCTTTTGAAATCTTTCATGACAATTTAGGGAGCACAATGCAGTATTTATTCTGGTAACTAACTGCTCGGTACCTGAACGCCATATGTCCTGCGACTGCAACTGTCAAAGCGTTGCATATGTCACCTCTCTGTTCATATCATATCAGCAGCTTATGATTAGGATTAAAGGAAATTGAAAAACAAAAATTTTAAACTCCAAAAATTTGTTTAGCAGATAAACTGTTTGAGAGAAGCATTCATTTTAAGAAGATGGACTTTGATCATGGTTCTTTTAAATGCTCTCCTTAAGTAAACATTTGGATCCGACAATTTTTTTGACCAGGTCACATTCTTTTAATGAAGTAGAAAAAAACATTTCCTTCTATATGCAATTCTACCTGTTCTTACAGTTCACAGCACTCATTTTCTGAAGGTGAAAATCGTTTGTTAATGTGGATATAAGATAATCTGCAGTGGATGTTCTTCCAGAGTCGAAAAGCTGGCACCCCTCATGGCATTATGTATACCTCAAAAATCCTTCCTATAAGGCATTTAAAAATCTTTGTACAGACGTCCCGTACTTATGAACAACCGAGTAATGAACATTCGCAGATACGAACAAAAAACCTCCCCATTTTCTGCCCATGTATTATTGTATGTATTACTGTACTGTATTATATAAATTATTATTGTGTTAAAATTCATGTAGGAGATAAGTATCTATAGCCTGAGTACTCTTGCAGTACTGCTTATTTATGTACTTTACAGTAATATTTTTTTACCAAAGCACAATTTATGAACAATTTTACATACGAACGGACTTCTGGAACTTAGCTCATTCGTAAGTAGGTGAGTGTCTGTAATTGTGTAGGCCAATTTAAAGTTAAATTATAGGCAAGCACTTTTACATCTAATGGATTGGCAAGTGCTCTGTGCACATATTCCTTCTAGCGTGTGTAGATCATTGGATAATTATTGTAGTGTGATATGGGTGTTATTGTACCAAAGCTGAAGGACATCACATGGCAATTTTGTGATTACTAAAATGAAGACAATTATGCGAATAATTTGAAGAGTGGGCATAGTATGTAATACTCTTTGATACCTATAGACTTCCTCACCGTGCTGCAGTCTCTTTTCACATGGAGAATATTTTAAATATGATTAATTAGGATACCAGTCTTCTCTGTTTTATGAAATCGAGCTATATTTAGCTTCTGGTGTATGTGTGCTTTGACCCTGCCACCCCCATTGCAAGGGGGATTGCAGCCTTTGTATATGTATGTATTTAGCAAATGAACTTTAGTGGATAGTAAATATTTACCAGTTAGAATTGAGTTGAACATTTTCAGCATTTCCTTATTTTCTATCTCCTGGGGTGGGGGTCAAGAAGCCCTCATGATCCCAGCATGTTGCAAAAATCAACTAGGTGAGGCCGAGAAATCCCTTGGAGGAGTCAGCATTGAATGAAGCAAAATTGAAGGGAAGGGTGACATGTTATTTTGATGAATAGGTGTGTTTGGCATAGGCAACCACCTTACAAGGGGAAAATTATGGTCCTTTTGTCGAGATTATGTATGGACTGCTTTATATGACATGTTTTTTTGTCTCACATACACCTCCCTGAATTACTAAAACTTCTGGTTTTGTTGTGTTGTGCTAGAGCTGACATATGCAGTGGCTGCAATACACCTTATAAGGGGGGTGGCCAAGTCAAATAACTCATATTCACCACAAGCTGAACATATCTTGATCACTCCTTAGCTCCTTGAGGATAAAAGGGTTGCCATTATTCCCCCCACCACCTTCCATGGGTCATCTACTGGGTAAGTGGACAAGGTTCTCCTGCCTTGAGAATGTACACATTTTAATAGGTGTAACTTCAATATCAAACTGGTTCTAAAAGATGCTGACATAATGTTACCCTTGCTGTCTCTGTCACAATGCATTTGATAAATCTCTATAAAGGAATGCACAAAAATTCTGTGAATGTAATCCTTAAATTATTAACTTTTCATTAAATTCAGAGTTATTTAATCAAGTCCTGGAGTGTTAGCAAGACTTAAAGTTATTGCATCCTCCCACTTTCCCACCATTTTCCCATTAGCTCCAAATCCATAACCACTCTCATCACCCGAAGATCATATCAGGGCAGAGTCACTTATCATTGCTAAGTTTTGCTATTTTCCCTGAATGTGGCACTTTCATATTGCCCAGCTAACTTTTTTAATCCTTCATATAAAAATTCCCTCTTGTTTATACAATATATCTTTAAATATTTCTCTGACTGGTATTGTTCTTGAAAATATATGCAAAGATACTTGCAAGTAATCTGTCATGAGATTTTGTCATATCAAGCTACAATAAATATACAGTATATGTTATATTATGATATTTTATATACAAAGTATATGATGTAACCCTGAAGTAGTGAGGTTCAAAAACCTGTGGCTTGTATATTTGCTAACCTTAGAGCATTTTTGCACTTTTATCATTTTTTTATTTTTACATATAGTCCTGGTGATGAGGGTGGTGGAGTTTGTGAAATAGGAGGTGTTGTAGATCCTGCTGCTGGGGAAGCAGCTGCAGAACCAGTTCCTATTTCTGATGTAACTTCTGAGATTATTGTAACTGATGGTTTGGAAGCTTCCTCAGAAGAAATAGCCGATGCTGCTCCCATAATGTCAGGCAGAGCTTGTGAAATGCCAAAGCCCAATTATGGTGAAATATTACAAACACTGAACTACACTTTCACTGGGTAAGGCAAGGCTACTAATTTGCCAATCCCCATTTAAAACTGTCAGACTCTGAATGTATCGTTACCTCCGTTTATGTTCCATTGCTCTATGCTTTATGTTTTTTGAGAATAGAACCACCAGTATTTGCCATTCCCTAAAGAAATTTTAACTTCACCTGAATGTGGGTGTTGTTACTGTTGTCCCCTTAGCTGCCTGGCTGTGCATCCCCAAGACGCTAAGGAAGGCCAGTGCCGATCCTAGGACTTTTCCGCAGAGCTCTCAGGGAGTGTATTATGTATTCTTGGTGTATGTGGTTGCAAGCAGTGCGGGCTTCCATAGTGTGTTTGATTGTATGAGGTGATGTGTTTAATCCTGGACAGTCGTTCGTTGGTGGCGTCGTCCATCCTCTTCTGATTGCTTACAAGGGCTGGGTGGTGCCCACATTACAGCCAGGCCAGCTGGACTCTGCCATCAATTGGAAGGGAAGATTCGGAAGAATGGGTGACAGGAAGTTGTGCATGCAGTTGTGTGTTCTTATGGAGTGACTAGGTGCAATGACGAATTATCTGGTTATGGATATGTGTGTGGAGTCAGGATTGGGGTGGAGAGGGGAGGGAAGACATGATACTATTTTTATTTTATATCATCTGCTAGGTTTTGTTTTAATGTTCCTTGGTGTGTGTGGGTGTTATATCATGTAGTGTAGTGGGTTTCTTGAGACTGCGTTCAGTATTTGTGTGCGTTTCTTGAGTATGGTAATACTAAATGGCTCCCTGTAAATAAAGGAGAAAATTAGATTACTCTGTGCTACAAAATATCAACGTTTTTCAAAATTGGGAAGATTAAATGGTCATTTGTTTATGAAGTTTTTGAGATTTTCCTAAGTTTCCTTTTAAATTTGATTACTGTTTTCTATGTTATAATTACTAAAATACCCTACTGTTCCTGTTTTGTTTAGTTACTCAGGTATTATTTTGGAAATAAATTTCTCTACCTTTCATAGTCGAATAAATGGTGCAGTGTCAAATATATCTTATAATGTATAACTTGGGCTGTCAAGTATTGACCTGTTTATGTAAATTTTGCTCAGCTTTCGAAAAATATTTGTATTTCCTCTTTTGAACTAGAAAAGAATGTAGCATCTGATCATAATATACAAGAGCAATAAAAAACTCATTGCAGTTTCGTAAAGTGTCTTATTGTTCGTTGATTAAATATTTAAGACTAATTTCCCATGCAGCTTCATGTACAATATGTATATAATATATTCCTTATACTGTAGTTACTTATATTATTCTCTACTTACTCTTTAACGTCGATTTGCTTGACCGGTTAATGCTTACTCAAATTATAGTGTTCTGTAAGCTCTTACCTAAATTAAAATTTTTCATAAACGCCTACTTTAATTTCTGTTTCCTAACATTAAAATTTTAGTTTTAATAACGAACTATATAACAAACTTAACATTTGATTCATACAAGATCTACTGTGCACTTATTTAGTACTTTTTTTCTCCATTCACTCTCAGTTTAAATCTACGCTCTTTTAGTTAGCATTATTTTTTTTTTTTGCTCAGTATCTTATATATATTCTTTGAATATCCATTTTTACATTGTAAACTATAGTCAGAATAGAATATCATGCTCGCATATTTTAGATTTTGTTTTATACTAAACATACATTATGTAATGTAAAACCATGGATGACAAGTATATTAAGGGGTTTCTCGGTTTGCATGTCCTCGAGTTAACAATGTGTCTTGGTTACAAAGCATCTCCCATAAATTATATTGCTCTTTTTTTTTCTATAATTTTTGGTCTGTATTATGTTTTCCAAGCATAGCAGATTTTTTTATGACAGTGCTTCGAAAAAAAGTAAAGCCATCACCATGGACGTGAAATTAGAGCTAGTCAAATGCATGGAAAAAAGAGAAACATTACTACTGCATTAGCATATGTGCTTATTTAGGTGTGTCCGACATACACTGAAATTCAGGTTACATCACATTTCAGGAACGGAACTCTCATGTAAGTCGAGGACCTCCTATATATGCATTATTCGTAAAAAAATTTAATTTATAAGGTATTGTAATCATATAAAGTTTGGCTTGATGAATGTCTTTGTGACAGTTATTTTTTGTCGTTCAAATAAGCAAGACCTCCGGAATCTTTTATAAATATATCAAAATACTCGTATGATATTTTGGACTGTTCTTCGCATTTTAGCTGCACGTGATTGCAGAATAGCAATAAGTACAGTATCTATTAATTACTCATCAATGGAAAACTTACCGTCAAGTTTGATGGAATATCTGTGTTTTTTCTCCACTCTTTTCTTAGTGTTTTGTGTTTTTGGAATTGAATTTTTTAATGCTTTCCCAAGACTTTTTCTTTTAGATTAACTTAGACACGTCATAGAACAGTGTTTTATAATCTGTATTAGTTTCTCTTAATATATTAGTTTATTGATGGATGTAAGGTTAATTTTAGATGTAATAGAGGTACTGAAAGATATTTTTTATTGTCTGTTTAAAGTAATAGATGTAACAAAATTATAGTTTTTTGTTGAGTCAGACGTATGAAGTTTACTTTAATCTCTAATGTCACCCTGTATGTATCATCCATATTTAGAAGTAAAGTGAGAAATCTTGTGCATTTTGGGCATTTCAAGGCCAGGAAACTAATCTTGTGGAAATTGATATGCTAATTTCAATCTTTGGTTGTTACAGCTGGCCCCCTATGAAGAAAATATCAGAAGTGTAAGTTCTAACTAAAAGTGATTTGCCCCTTGACTTTTAACATCCAATATAAGAGTAATATGGGTATAATAGCAATAATGGGTAATTAGAAAGATTAGCCGTACCCTTTAAAACTGTAATTGTCTGTACTATTGATTACTTAAATACAATACCTTTTGTATTAGGAGCTCACTTCATGCCAAAAAAAATGACTAAATTAGACCACTGTAATTTCATAATATCATTCATTTTAATGTTAATACAAGAATTACAGTGATATACTTTACTGTATCGATAACTGAAAGAATAAGGGACAAAGCACTTTATTTTCCCCTGGGTTTCGAGTGATCAGTTCATACCCAAGCACTATCCCTCCCAGTTTTGTCACTTATTACATTAGTTTACGCCCCTAGATCACTTAAATTTTTAATAGATGATGGCTGCATATTTGCATGCAAAATATTGATGTCCTCAAGCTTAGTAACAAAATATTTAGTTTATCTCCATTTAACAATTTTTTACCATTTTGTGTCACTATTGATCCCCATTTTAGAGAGTGGTTGGAACTGAGGAATTAAAGCTGGATGCTCTTCACTCCTAGTGTGTCGTGGTGGGCTCGATCTTGGGTCTGTCACCTCCTGAGTTGAGTTTACTAACGATATTCATGTTCATGATGCATATCCAAATTGGTGGCATTTGTGTTTTATAAAGGCATGTAGTCCATTAGGCCATATAAATTTTTGCAGTTATACTGTATATTTTTTTAATTGTCTACTGTGAAGGGAGTTGCATCATAATTCTTCTGAGCTCTCCGTGAGTTGGTGCCTAGATCCTCATTGCTCGTATAGCCTGTAAGAGAGATCACCTAGGCAAACAGGTGGTGAAAATTACAAATTATGTTTCTTTTTAGAGAGGAACCCGGTTCTGGGATTTGCTAATCCACTACCGGCGAGAAAGACTTGCCAGACGGAAAGGATCCTAAAAAATTACACTTTACCCATCTGAAAGTACCCTTTTTATCAAAATGATTACTTATTTAGGTTTGAGATTTTGCTACAGACTAGATCTTTGTATTCAGTAATATGATCTCATTGAAGATTTTACTTATAATCATGTTTAAATCCAGATGAGTGAAAATCTTTGCTCCATTATACTTTTGTATTCTTGCAATGTGGTAATAAGACTTCATTATGAATATTGCTTTACATCACATACCTGTGAAATAGTGATTACTTTAAATGCAACTCTGTTAAATGTATTAAAGCATAACTTCATTGATGAATTCAATGCAGCTTACATATGAAGTTTTTGGGGATATTTTTGCCGCTTCGAGTCACTAAGTATTGTTTAGTAGCTTTCAGTTATATTTTCTTATTTTCGGTGAGTGATTCTATAATACTTTAAAAGGACATCATGATCCAGCAATCTTACCTAGAATGGTTTTGGGTGGGTAGCCTGTGCTTAACTTGATAGGGATTATAAAGAATGACTGCTAAGACACAAATTACAGACGAATTACTGCAACTTCACATAACAGTAAGAGTAAGATGAGATGAAAGAACGAGAGTCTCACTAGCACTACTGGCAATGCTAAAATGTCGTTTGCCCAGATGGAAAACACTAGTGCTGCTAGACTTAGTGCAATTTTGGCCAGAAGTACAGTAATTATTTGAGATCATGGTCATAAAGTAGAAAAGCTGTAAGTCGCATAGGTCGTCAGCCGGCAACTGAGAGTATAGTTATCTTTATACTTTCTCGCTTTTTTTTTACATAAATTTATTAACCTACCTTCATTCTGATGAACTGCAGCCATGATTAATTGTTAACCTTGATTGATTTAGTTTGCTGCTGTTTTGATATAAATTTTTAACACTGTATTGCTTAATCTCTTCTTTAGTTGCTGCATGAAGGTTTTGTCATATTGTATTATTATTGGATGTTCCTTTCATTCCAACCTTACCCTTGCACTATAGTGACTTGCTTTTTTGGTCATATGAAATTGATACACCAGTGAATCGGTTCAAGTTTGTCACCATATGCTCTCAAATAGTAGCTCCATAAATGTGATTAATTATTTGATATTATTATATTTCTTGCAATTAACTATATTATGCATTTTCATATTGCAACACCTTTTACATTATACACCTAGTTTGCTTTTTACGTGTGTTTATAATCTGCAAAAGTGGAATAACGCCCCTAAAAAATAATAGTAAAAAAATACGAAATTCGCGAATAACGCCCATGCAAAAAAAAAAAAATTTTTTTTTTTTTTTTTTTTCCGTTTTAGTAAATAATCGACTGCCTCGGAGGCACTTTTCCGCCATGCTCCTCCTCTTCTACCACTTAATGTGATCGGATATTATGAAGATAATGGAAAAAAGCATTAAGAACAAACAGCAAGCAAACTTTCGATATAATATCGTCTGGGAAATAGCGAGCGAGGGTGCATCAGCTGATACGGAAGCAGCAAAACGTTTGCGGATAGAGGTTCGTTCTCCCGCATCCTCCTCCTCTTCTACCGCTTAATGCGATCGAATATTATGAAGATAATGGAAAAAAAAGCATTAAGAACAAACAGCAAACAAACTTTTGATATAATATCGTCAGGGAAATAGCGTGCGAGGGTGTATCAGCTGATACAGAAGCGGCAAAACATTTGCAGATAGGGGTTCGTTCTCCCGCATCCTCCTCCTCTTCTACCGTTTAATGCAATCGGATATTATGAAGATAATGGAAAGAAGCATTAAGAACAAATGCAAACAAACTTGCGATATAATATCGTCAGGGAAATAGCGTGGGAGGGTGCATCATCTGATACGGAAGCCGCAAAACTTTTGCATATAGAGGTTCATTCTCCCGCATCCTCCTCCTCTTCAACCGCCTAATGCGATTCAATATTATGAAGAGAATTGAAAAAAGCTTCAAGAACAAACATCAAACAAACTTTCGATATAATATCGTCAGGAAAATAGCGTGCGAGGGTGCATCAGCAGATACGGAAGCAGCAAACGTTTGCAGATAGAGGTTCGTTCTCCCGCATCCTCCTCCTCTTCTACCGCTTAATATGATCGAATATTATGAAGAGAATTGAAAAAAAAAGCATAAAGAATAAACAGCAAACAAACTTGCGATATAATATCGTCGGGGAAATAGCGTGCGAGGGTGCATCAGCTGATACGGAGGCGGCAAAACGTTTGCATGGTGCTCACTGCCACCATGCACGTCCCAGTGTATGCATGTTGCCCACCGCATAATAGAGTGCTTTAATTTGTTTACTGTACAGTAAATCTGTATATCTCTTATACTGTGCACTATTTGTGTGTTAATATAAATAACTACAGGTGTTTCTGCTTTGTTATGTACATATAAAATATGTTTTTCTTATCTTATATCTTTGGTATAGTGTGTCTATGTATGGTTGTGGCACGCATCTATGCCCATTATCATTGTTTTCTTATGGAAACTGACTCGTTAAATTACGCGAATATTACAATACGTGGCACTTATGAGACCCTATCTTCGTGTTATTCTAAGAACTAGGTGTACAGTAAATATTTGGTTGCTTATTAATTTGCATCAGCTGAATAATCGATGATCAGCCAATTTTATAAGTGATTCATTCCTAATATGAAATGCGCTAAGTTAGAGCTGTATATTACTAATCATTAATTATCATTAATGATACTTTAGTTTGAACTGATGATATTAGTTCTGGCTGGTCTTTTATAAGGTGAAAGTTAATTGAGCCACATTCAGTTAAATCCATGCTGATATGACGACAGAAATGAGGTTAAGGGTTAGAAAAGATGTATATTGGATTAAGTGGACAAGATAATATTGAATTGGTGACAGGGATTTTTTTTATATAGTGCTAATATTAGTTTAAGGTCACCCCTATAGCTTGTAAGGCCTATAAAAGTATCACCAATGTGTGTGGCTGGAACTGTTAGTCATGTCTTTATTTAGAGAGACTCATTTCTGGATTGGCTATGCCTCCACTGGAGAGAGACTCTTGACAGGATCCAAGGAGGGCGACGGACGGATAAATTAATATGCAGAATATGAAAAATCTTTATTATGATATATTTTTTTGCATGAATATTCTTACGCACTGTACCCAGTACCATGATATGAAAAGGTAAATTAGTTTTAATGATTTGTAGTCTCTGAGACGAGTACAGTAGTATTTTTTTGTACTTTTGCTTACATTTAAGTGTTTATAATCATTATTATTGAAAAATGTTTTAAAGTTTGTCTCTAAAGAGAATTTTCACTTGTAGTATTGTGCCATGTGATGATAACATACACATTTATCTTTTTACTTACCCTTATCAGTCTTTTTTTATAAATGATCACACTTCAGTCGTAAGAGATATTTTATCGTTGGTTTCTAACAGATTAGTTTTTAAATCTTCTTTCAACGTTGCTAATTCATGAAGTTAAAACTTCTAGAATCGTTTTGGATATCCACACTTTCTTCATACAATTATTTTTTTTCTGATTATATATTTGTACTCTTTGCCATTCTTTTAAACATTTTGTTGGTACAGTATATGGGTTTGTGCATGTTTGTGGGCTTAAGTCTGCGCGTACGAGTGCATGTGTGCATGCATGCATTTGTGCGTGTGTGTGTGTGTATGAGTTGTATATTGAATTAATTTTCATAAATATTATTCGTTTCAGTGCTTTGAATAAAGGTCGGCTACGGAAATGTGTGTTTTTCCATCTGCTCTTAGCTTTATTGATGGTAGTGAAGATGGTACCAGATATTCTGGACAGACTCGATATATTTATTTTGGAAATAGAAGAATTAGAAGTTCCACAGGTAAGCAACACTCACTCTCTCTCTCTCTCTCTCTCTCTCTCTCTCTCTCTCTCTCTCTCTCTCTCTCTCTCTCTCTCTTTTATTAGGGAACCGTATATATTAGTAAATTTAAAGGTTAAAACAATAATACTAATTCACTTATTCATGTGTCTATTTTTGTAGGTCCCTGGCATTTGTGTTAGTACATGTGATTGATTATATTGCTTTAAGAGTATGCTTTTAAATATAATTAATCCTCAGTATTCACAAATTCATATATTTGTGTAAGACATATTAAGGATCCCATTTAGCACTGTTCATGGCACCTTTTGGTTAATATCGTGCATGTGTAACCATGACAGCCTTAGGCACTAGTTATATATATATTTATGACATTTGCCTTGCAGCATCATTAAGATAAATGTATAGTATGCAAACATTTTCAAGTTACTTATTATGCAGCATCAACAGGATTGACATAAAGTAAACATATTCATGATGCTTTCTGCTTGGCATCATAGGAATGGGGGCACAGTATATACCAAGGCAACCTTGCCTTATTATTTTAGTAGGTAGCACAGTATGCATTTGTGATTTTGTGATGCATTTTATAATCTAGATTTTTTGCCACTTTTATCGAGTTTTTATGTTATTATTATCAAATACGACATTCATACGTATGCAAATGGTATTGAGTAATATCCACAGCAAAAGAATGCTGTGATGAGCCCATTGGAAAAAATTTGTGGGCTAGACAGGCTCTGGACTGGAATATTTGTCACACCTGCAACCCTCGAATTGAAGGATGTAAACATATATAAAGTGTTATGTTAATTTACACCAGCAAGTACTAAAGTCACAACAGCTGTTCTTGATGAAGTTGTAGAATACAGTAATTGGAACATCATTTTTAAGTGTGTGGCTCTGTGAGACCTCATTTGAACAAGAAAGTGTTTTGGATATTTCTAACGTACATATTAAACCCAGGCAAATAATGAGCATATTATTTGGGCAACAAACATGTAACTTTTCACACTTTCCCAATAGCAAATTAAACTGTCTTTGTAAATGAACTTCTCCTTTGTTTATAAGTTCTCTATATATGCAGTTCACTTCCCCCCAAGACTGCCATACATCATGCTTGGTTTTCATTGAAGACTCATTTTCTTAGACCAACATTTCTCTGTAGCCCTCTTAAGAATTTGATACATATGCCTTGTGTCAATCCTTTCCCTCCAAAATGTATAGAAATAACTTTAATATATCTATCTACCTTGGCTGTCTCCCCCAATTGGGGGTAGCCGACAAAAAAAGAAACAATAAGGGGATTACTTTGCTCTATGGGCAATCATGAGGGAGCTAGCGACCGTTCAGATGGCACTGCTGGAGTGCAACAGCCCATCCTCCCGGCTCTTCCACAGCCTGCGTCGCTTCATAAATGCCAACTCCCCTACTGCCCCTACCACAGGGCTACCTCTTTGTAAGATGCAGCAGATGCCCATCAGAGCTGTGTCACAATTACTCGCCACTCATTCATATTCCTAGCACGCTCACTTGCTTCCCTCACATCTAATTTCCTATCATTTTGGGCTCTCCTTACTCCATCCATCCACCCAATCTAGGCCTCTCTCTAGCATTTAACCCATCAACTCTCGCATTCCTCACCTTTTTCAGCAGTCTTTCATCATCCATCCTTTCCACATGGCCAAACCATCTCAGAACATTCATATCTATTCTGGCTGCATATTCTCTCCTCACACCCGATCTTGCTCTCACCACTTCATTCCTAACCCTATCCATCCGAGATACACCAATCATACTCCTCAGGCATTTCATCTCAAACACATTTAGTTTCCGTCTATCACTTACTTTCATACCCCATAACTCTGATCCATACATCACAGTTGGCACAACCACTTTCTCATACAAAACTTTCTTAACATTCATTTCCAACCCTCTATTCTTCATCACTCTTTTCAACGCACCCAACACTTTACATCCTTCATTCACTCTGTAACACACATCTGCTTCCACTCCACCATTTGCAGCTATAACCGAGCCTAACTACTTGAACTGATCTACTTCCTCACGTGTCTCTCCATTCAACATAACATTCAATCCAGCACCAGCCTCATTTCTTGTACACCTCATAACCTTACCCTTTCCCACATTCACTCACAACTTCCTTCTCTCACACACCATTCCAAATTCTGACACTAACTGACACAGCTTCTCCTATGAATATGCCACCACCACAGTATCATCTGCAAACAGCAACTGATTCAGCTCCCACTTGTTATCATCCCCATCTGCCATTCTCAAACCTCGTCCACGCACTCGCTCATTCACCTCTCTTACGATTCCATCAATATACAAATTGAACAGCCTTGTTGACATCACACATCCCTGTCTCAGTCCCACACTCACTGGAAACCACTCACTAACTTCATTCCCTACCATAACACAAGCTCTACTGCCCTCATACAAACTCTTTATTGCATCAATTCCATATAACCTCAAAACATTCCACATTGCCACTCTATCAACTCTATCATACACTTTCTCCAGATCCAAAAATGCATATTACACATCCTTCCCCTTTGCTAAATATTTCTCATATAATTGCCTAACTATAAAAATCTGATCTATACAGCCTCTACCTTTTCTAAAACCACGCTGCACTTCCGCGATCACGTTTTCTGTCTTATCCCTAATCCTATTAATCAGTATCCTACCATACACTTTTCCTACTACACTCAACAAACTTATACCCCTAAAATTACTGCATTCATACACATCTCCCTTACCTTTGTATAGGGGCACTATACAAGCAATCACCCATTCCACTGGCACTATTGACAACATAAAGCATATATTAAACACTCACTAACCATTCCAATGCAGTCACGCCCCCTTCTTTCAACATCTTCACTCTCACACCATCCATTTCAGGTGCTTTACCTGCTTTTGCTTCATACAATGCCCTTTTCAACTCCTCTCTTGTAATCTGTCTCTCATTTTCATCTCCCATTACTGGCACTTGAACACCCCCGCTGCCACTATAGCTGCCTCTCTATCTTCCTCAACATTCAGCAAGCACTCAAAATAGTGTACCCATCTTTTCCTTGCATCTTTCACTCTCTCTTCCATCCTCGATCCACCCTTCCTTACTCTCTTCACTTCTTTCCAAAACTTCTTTTTATACTCCTCATATGACTCACTAAAATCCTGTCCCCACCTAATATTTGCCAACCTCTTCTCTTCCTCTACCTTCCACTTGGTTTCCACATTTTTCTCTCTATATCTTTCATACTTCTCTCTACTGTTACACTGCAGCCATTCCTCAAAAGCCCTCTGTTTCTCTTCCACCTTCATTTTCACACCTTCATTCCACCACTCGCTGCCCCTCCTCATGCCACCTCCAACAAACCTCTTTCCACACACAGCACTTGCATGTCCCACAACTCATTCTTTCATCAACCTCCATTCCTCCTCTAACTCCCCAACTTCTCTTTCTATCACCCTGTCATATGCTACTTTCAACCTGTCCTGATATTCCTGTCTCTTCTCTGGCTTTTTCAACTCTTTCACCTTCACCACTTCCCTTATACATCCCCCCACTCTATTTCTCCACTCTTTTGCTACTACCAGTTTTGCTTCAACCAAAAACTTATCAGACATCCCAGCAGCCACACCCCTAAATGCATGCACATCTTTCACTCTACCAATCATGCTCTTTGCTACCAACACATAATCCATCAATGCTCTTTCTTTCACTCTTCCATTTGCCACTCTCATCCATGTATACTTATTTATTAACTTCTTCTTGAAAAACTATTACCTTTCACCAACTCTTGCTCAACACACATATCTACCAGTCTCTTGCCACTCTCATTCCCACCTGGTACCCCATACTTTCCTACAACACCATCTACCTCTCCATCACCCACTCTGCCATTCAAGTCACCCAACACAACTACATAGTTCCTTCTACTCAGACCATCCACACACCTAGTTAACTCATTCCAGAATTCATCCCGCTCTTCCTCACTTCTCTCACATCGTGGCCCATACATTCTAACAAAATCCCAACATTCCCTACCTATCCTAGCCCTCGCCCTCATCAGCCTAGATGACACTTCTCTCCATTCCACTACCTTATTTACCATCCATCAATCGGCAATAATGCCACACCTTCTCTCGCTCTCCCCCTTTCAACCCCAGACACCCTACCTGTCACATCATTAAATGCCACTTCTCCTTTTCCTTTCATCTTCGTCTCACACAACAATACATCCATCCTCCTCCTACCAAACACATATCGAATCTTACATCTTTTGCTCTCTATCGTACTACAACCACGCACATTTAGACCCCCCAAAACTAGAGTTTGGGGAGAAGTTATTCTCCCCTCTACTCCCCTTTTTCTTTGACGTCTCGCTGGGGATTAATACAAGGGGGGGACTCCCAGTCCCCTCGTCCCGACCACTTT
This sequence comes from Halocaridina rubra, assembly GCA_037179515.1. Lineage (NCBI taxonomy): Eukaryota > Metazoa > Arthropoda > Malacostraca > Decapoda > Atyidae > Halocaridina > Halocaridina rubra. The sequence continues at coordinate 15,907 of JAXCGZ010009569.1, forward strand.
TAGTCGTCTCTTACGACACGCAGGGAATACGTTGGGGCTTTCCTTTGATGTTTTGCCCGCCAACACAGTAGGCATATGCACACTTTTGTATTGGCATTTAAGCTATCATTAACTTATAATTTCACCGTCATTACCTTTTTTGGGTTGCTTGCTAGAAATTTTATTATTATGTAAATGCTTTTTAATTGCTTCATAGGACATTTAGATGTAACTTTAGTATTTAAAGTAATTTTACCATTAATTTGTTACTTGAACATATTTTTTATTGCAGCCTTTAAAATGGGAATACATTTGGCTTGGTGGTTCCTTAGCAAGTTTTCTGGGTCTTACAGCTATCCGTAGGAACAGAATTCTCCTCTTACAAGTAAGTGAAAGTTATAAACATACTATCAGTGATGCCCAGTTAAAGAGGTATAATGGTGTAAGAGGCAGTTGAAGTCAGAAAGAGAATGGGAGGCTTTGATTTTATAAAAATTGTAAGCTGTGTAGCATGAGAAAATTATAAAATAATGTAGAAACAGAGATGGTCTGGTAAGAAGATTGGTAATAAGATTTAATGATTTGGTTTTTGAGCCAGTTGACATTTTAACATATTTGAGAGTGAACAAAATAGTGATGAAGATACCTGGTATGAGTCGGTAGGGTTTGGAGAGAGATTTCTTCCAATAGCATTAGACGTTAGTGAGCGTTGGCTTCTGAATACAGTTGAGTGACTTGAAATGCTGGATGTGAAAGGTCTGTATAGAAATTTAGTAGTCGGAGGATTCCACAGTTGAGGTGAGATAGAGGTTTCTAGAAAAAGGAAGAATGTGGTAGAGAGTGTACCTGACTATTGACCTGGAATAAACACCTAGCAATGATAGATAATGAGAGATTAGTTTATTGGAGATGTAGATTACATTGACCAGTGATAGCCCAAAAAGGAAATTAAGGGACTGAATGAATGGGGCCGTATCTAGGAGAGTTCTAGGATACCATGAGGATCAGAGGCAAACACTAAGCAAGATGAAATTGCATAAAGTGATACCCAATCTACCTTGACAAGCATCATGGAACATCACAGAGTCCTCATGAGGGAATAATAGTAATCTGGGGACACCATTGGTATAGGTCTTACCCACTTTCTATGATGTGAGTGTGTGAGATTTTGGTCAAATGAATATGATTATTAGATGCAACAGAAAAGAATTAGTTTAGTTGACTTACATATTCTTTTGATGATGGTTGAGAGAAGGAAGTCACTATTAATGTATACAGTATATTGATTAATGTATTTTTATGTTACGGATGTCATACATATGAGTGTTATATTTTCCACTAGAGGCACCAAGATTTGCTGTCTGTGAGGTATATCTCAGAATTGAGTGACTGTGGTATAGTCTGTATGTAGCACAGTATACATACACTCTTCTGAATGCAGTTCAGTTACATATCTGCTCTTTCAAATAAGGGAATGTATAAAATTCAGTTGTTTGCCTTAGTTTCAAAAGTGTGATACTTTATGGTAATTGTACTATTGAATTATTGATGGATATATCTATCTATATAAAAAGCCATAATCCCCATTTTAAAGAGGGCTGTCTGAGTCAAAGCAAAAACATTGATTGTATGTGGAAGGAAAATACATAGGATGGAATTCCCAGTCCTCTTTCTCTGCCCCATTTAGTCAACTTTTACGTCACTCAGGGAACATGGAAGAGTATTTTGCCCTCTTCTGAAAGAGGGGCAAGAATACCACTAAAATGCTATGCAATCTGTCGTAATAAGGTTTCAAAAATACACTTTATCTGACTTTACTTCAGAGAATATAATACAATTATGAACATATTACAGTAATAGAATATAGGTCAAAGTATATACTGTTTATTTTTAGAATCCTGCTCTTATGGTCTTTTTACATTAATAAAATGTTGGTCAGAGTAAATATATTTTTTAGGATCATACTGTTATAGTCTTATTACATTAATAGAGTGTTGGTCATGGAATATATGTATTATTAGATTCATATTTATACATGTTTGCTTTCATTGCAGGTGTACTTCTTGCTCATTAATCTTTTTTCGACAGTGCCAGTCCTTCTGGCTTCGATGATATATTTTTCTGATTTTCTCGAATACTGTTCCGAAGATGAACCACAGGATTTACAGTTATGGCAGGTGAGAGACATTGCGTTTTACTGCTTTTTTTTCCAGTGCAGGTTTGTTTGTTTGCCATTTTATGTCATTATTATTCCCTATAATGGGAATGAATGCAGACAGGTTGGAGTTGAGTACTCTAACCACTGCACAACTGCAATCCTCTTTTTCCAGTACAAAGTACAGAGTTTTATTTGGTTCTCTTACTTGGATGACCTGTCCAAGAGTGTGCCATGAAATCCATTCTTGCTTTCCATGGTATCCTCTTAACCTAATTAAAAACTGTAGGTACTAACAAATGTATATTGAAGAAAAGGAACTTTTATAGATATTAGCAGAACTGCTTTGGTAACGTGAATCCTTAATTCTGAAAGTGTTGTTTGACAACAGAGGAAATTGAAAATATAATGAATGTTGATTCCACTTTGAGTCGTAATTATAAAAATTCAGCTGTGTAGAACTTCATTGTTGGATGAGGAATTCCCTTCCATCATGTTACAGGAGGAAATCCCTGTAACACATTTGTGAAATATACACTCTTAGCAAAAGCTATTGTAGATTTTAATCTGCAAAGCACCCCAAATCTACACAGGGGGCAGTATATGCCATATTATCAAGGGTATCATTTTTAAAGTCTTGCCTAAAGTTAGCTGAGGTATAGAAATATATGCAAATGAAATAAAAACTGGGGAATGAGAATAAAGAGTTGTTCTAGTTCTTGTCCCTGTACTACCTAGCCAAACCACTTCTGCCGATTCTGAGCCTTCCCACAGAGCTCTTGGGAAGTGTATGTTATGTTGATAATGTATGTGCTTATGTGGTGCAGTCTTCCACAATGTGTTTCCTTGATCGCTCTTAATGTCTCGGCTAGGAAGAGTCTTCGAGAAATGGCCGCCAGAGAGTCATTTCTTGGTGTAAAATAAAAAATCTTGTTTGTATTGTGTTGTGAGATAAGGAAATCGCCTGGGTGACTGGAGCCTCTATTACTTTCTTGTTCCCTGTAAGGGGCAGGGTTTGGTTGTGACAGTTTGTCCTCTTTTGTTGCTCCGCTTCTGAGTTGTAGCTCTGGAGGGTGGACCTGTGCCAAAGATGCTGCCTCTTCAGGTCCTGAGAGTAGAGAGAGTACTGTATCCATCTTGTTGGAAAAAAATTATTAAAGGCAACTTATTTGCAAGCTCCTTCTGTCCTCTATTTAATTCTCTACTCTCAACATAGAAAAGTAAAAAGTGGAGGAATTAAAATTTTTATGAAGGTTGTGGTGTAAATAGATACAAGATACTATGCAGCTTTTACTCTTTAATCCTTCCCTTATGCTAGCATTATATAGAGATTTGTATTTTTTAGTTACTGACATTTGGAAGCACATATGTAGAATTTCCAGTACTAGAATTTGTTTGAGAAACTTCAATATGTTTTCATTTTAGTACTGTAACAGTGGCGCCAGGGAACCACTTTAATATAGAGGTGTGAGCACTCAACCCACCACTGGGTTTTAGGAAAGGCAACCAGCCATAATTCCCTATTTCCAACCTCTCTCTTTACACCCTCATATGATAGGGGATTAATAGTGACACATAAAATTGCAAAAAGAACTTTACTAGTGGTGCCCACTATGAGGATTTTCATATAAAGGAGGACAAATTCATAAAGGAGTAATAAAACAAAATCAGGGCTGCATATACTTTCCACATATTGTGGGCTTAAAGAAAGACTGTGAACCATATGACTCTTTCCTTATTTCACAGCTAACGAAGACAGATTTCTTCTTGTTACGGGAGACCCCTTAGGGAGCTTTCATAAAGAGAAACCATAATAAGCTATGTATTGTTAAGGTAAATTGTCTGAGTAAAATAGGATGTAAAGAAGAAATGACTCCGTTGGGAAATATTATTAACTACTGAAAAAAGACCCTCTCATTTTTGCAGTTTCCTCAGTCTTTGCCAAAAAATGAGTCAGACATGATGGACACCTCATACTTGAGAAGGAAATAAATATTAAGGGCCGCTGCATAGAGTATGCAGTGTGCTGACAATCTGTCTGTATACTACAGCAATAAGATGCCTTCCCCTTGTCGGAGCATAAGTTGAATACTCTGATAAATATAAATACTGAGGTTCAGTTTGTAGTAATATATGTTTGAGAGATCTATCGGGTGTGTTGAACTGAAAAACTTAGGCAGTTTTGGCAAGTTAAGTGAAAATACAGGGGGTTCTTGTATAAAGTTGTTTCGTATAAAGTAATTCCGCCATCACATTGGAGGCCAATAAATAATTGATTTATTAATAAATTAAGTTTTCAACCTTCCTGGCTGGTGTGGTAAATTCAAACTACATGCGCTGATTAGTTTGTGAGCCTGGCAGAAGAATAGTCACTTGGCATTGTTGTATACATATATACTGCATCAAGTTAATATTTTTATTTATTTATTTGTTTATGTATTTGAGTGTTTGAAGGAATTAGACTTAATTTACTCACAAAATATCCAAATTCATAGCTGTTAATACGATCTTTATACGAAAAAGTTTGTTGATGTTGGCAGAAGAATAGTCACTCAGCATTGCTGTACTGCATACATATATACTCTATCAAGATAATGGTTTTATGTACTTACTCGTTTATGTATTTGGTTATTTGAAGGAATTAAACGTAATTTATTTACAAATCTACCATATACTAATCCGTAAATACGATCTTATGCAAATAGCTGCGTTGAAGTTGGCAGAAGAATAGTCACACAACAATGTTATATACGTACTGCATCAAGGCAATGGTTTTATTTATTTGCTTATGTATTTAGTTATTTGAAGGATTTAGACTTAATTTATTTACAAAATTACCACATACATATTCATAAATGTGATCTTTATGCTAAAAAGTTTGTTGAGGTTGGCAGAAGAATAGTCACAAAACATGGTTGTATGCGTTTATATCAAGTTAATGGTTTTATTTATTAATTTATTTATGTATTTGGTTATTTGAAGGAATTAGACTTAATTTATGTACAAAATTATCAAATAAAAATTTGGAGAAAAGAAAAAACAAAAGAACCGCACTATAAGAACAATAAGAATACATTTTTAAGAGAATTGCTGTTGTAAAGGCTGTGCTTCTTACTCTCTTGTCCACCATATTGTTTATCGTGATCATTTGCTGTGGATGCATATTTTCAACATTATGATGTTGTAAATGCTTTTGATGGATGACCAGTATTGTCGGCACATCCCAGTGAGCCTCCTGTTGATTCAGGTGAGAGCAAATAGATTGTTTAATGCATGTGAAAATGGGTAAGGGGGGAAGAAGAAGCGTCACCCATTTGTTCTTGTGCTCATTCGCTGATGCTAAGCTGTTTAACCTTAAGTTGGATATGGGACCTAAAGTTATCCAGTTATCCAGATGTAAGCCAACCACAATAGTAAAGGTAAGCAATACTGCATAGTGTAGTTTTTCTATTTTTATGTCTTAGATTAAGAATATTTTCATATGTTTTAGAGTATTTATTTTTAGCATTAGTGGCAGACCTAGGTTTGAATTATAGGTGTTCCGACTTGAGTCGAATTCCGTGTTAAGTCAACTGTCAGGAACGGACTCCTGACGTTAAATGGGGGCTCTGTGTATTAGATATACAGTATACATATACGTTGCCCCTTTTCCCCTTGTAAGGGGGTTAGGCAAACCAAGAAACACATAATACCTCAACTATTCCTCTTAGTTCCTTAGGGATAAAGGGTAGCCATATTTCCTCTCCTACCACCCTGCTTGGGTCACCCACAAGCTAGGCAGGCAAGGATATTCTACATTGAGGCCCAACAGCCGCAGTTGGTTTAACCCCACCGCTATTTTTACAATGCAACTCCTCTAACATCGTCCATCTCAGTTCGCTGAGCTATCACGTGCGAGAAATCCTTTTGGCCCGTATCACCTATACACAGTCTTCCTCCACTCATATCCTATCTCTTGCACGCTCTCTTCCCTGCCCCACTGACATTCCACGTACATCCAATACCCTTTTCAGGCCTTTCATCCATCTCATTCTAGATCTTCTTCTAGGCCTAACTCCAACCACTTCTGCACTTCACACTCTCTTTGCTATTCGTTCGTCACTCATCCTTTCCTTGTGTCCAAACCAGTACTCTGATCTAACCTAAACGACAGCTTCCTTTCAACACCTGTTCTCTGCTTGATCTCATTTCTTACTCTATCTATTCTAGATACACCTGTCATCCTTCTCAAACACCTCATCTCCATTACATTCAACTTGTTCATTTCATCCTTTCTTACATTCTAAGTCTCTTCTCCATAAAATGCTGTCTGCATAATCATATCTTCATATATCCCTCTCTTTGCATTCATTCCCAAATACCTATTTCTCATCACACTTTTCAAACCACTTAAACATGTGCTCTCTTCCTGCACTATATGACTTACCTCAGCATCCACTCGTCCATTCCTTGATAATGCCAACATTAACACTCATCATGCATCTCATGACTTTTGTGAGATAAATAGGTAATTGATTTTATTTTATGCAATACTTTTTCCTCATTTTCCAGGGGTATCCGGTTGCAGTGTTGTGGTATTGTTTCATTTTAGTGTCAATGCAAGTTCATGTCTTCACACTAATATTTGCCTGGAAGCTCATCATTGCATGGAAGAACAGTATGGTTTCAAAGAAAGCAAAGTGACTGGAAAGCCTTAAGAAGACTTTGAGTTGTGAGCACATATTGACAAACTTATTCTACACGTTTGGAGCATTATATGAGATAAGGTAAAGTGATTCATCTTTGTATACATACAGTGTACAGTTGTATAAAACTAGTTTTTTCTTGATAATATCCTTAGCTACATTGCATTATAAATTGTTTTGTAAAAGTTTCATCCATCGGTGATATGCTGTTAATGAATGCATCCGATTCGAATTTATTATATATGTTCTTTGTTCACTTATTTAATATAAGTGCACATTTGCATGAAATATATAGCAGTTCTAACACATTTTTTAATACATTATAGAAAACAATTTGTTATTCTTTCTTAAATAGATGTATCAGCTTAATGGATTAAGAAAAAATCGAGCTTTCATGAGTCTGAATTTTATATACCCTAATGTACTTTTACTGGAACAAGGAGGAAGAGGTTTATATTGCCATTTGTCAGACGTACGTAGCATTACATAGAGTGATGCTGCCTTTTCTATACAACACATGGTTATCCGACAACATCTGGCAACTATACGTAGATTTTTTTGTCCACAGCCACGAACAGTGAGGAAAAAATAAACTTATGATATGTATGTTATATATATGTATACAAATAAGTATATATAGTATACATTTCATCACTTTGTTTACAATATAAAACATTATTGCAAGGGAATAGAATTTATTCCTCACTGTTTAAGCTATGAACAAAAAATCTACGTGTAGTTTCCAGATTTTTCAGATTTCCAGTCTAGCTGCTGAAATTCTACAAAGTAGCATCACTGTTTACATATATGCTTCCTTTAATATTATGTACTTTAAAAATAACTTGTTTGTTGTTGTTGATAATTCGTAAGATTGTTATTGTCACACGTGTCATCCCTTACACATATTGCAATCCTAAATCTGCACATAAATCCAAAACCCTATATTGAAATAATGAATCGTGACAGACTCTCTAGTGTTAAAATGATTTTTGCAAATTGAGGAACAGTGCATCATTTATTAGTGTTAAAGACATATGTCCAGTGCTGAATTGAGCTCTCTATCTTAGGCAAAGGCAAAAATGTTCTTGAATGTTACTGGATCGGACTTGTAATTATATTACTTGTAAAATTATCATACCTGGATTTTTATTTGGCCTTTATGGTATGCATACCAAATGTAATGAGCTTATCTGTTAAACGTTCTAGACAGTAAGGAGAGGATAATACTATTCTGTACTTGTGTGATATAAAATTGAAAGATTTATGTGTCAATATTAATCCCCATTTGGGATTGGACACAGACAGGGACTTAAGATTGGATACCCTTCCTAATGCCCTGCTGTGGGCTCAAACATGGATATTTCACCACCCGAGTCAAGCACTCTACAGCTGTATTTAGTTGAGCTTTCTACCCCTATATATTATTTGCTCTTGGTAATTATACTCAAGGCGAATAAAGTTAATCAAATGTTTTTATGTATAAAATTACTGTATTATATACATCTTTGAACTTTAAACCTGTATATAGAACAATATTAATGTATGGAAGATATCTTCACTTAGGATCACAATTTGAGGTGCCTTTATGAAATTGGTTATATTTAATGATTACTATTGTATTGTAGAGTTTGCTATATATGTTGAATTGGTTTTCTTGGGGGTAGATTGGAAAGCATAAACTGAAGGATACATTGCAAATCTAGCATTAGATATTGGCAAAATGACGGAGGTTTATTAGTTTTTAATAGTTTACCTGCTGTTTATTTGGATATACGTATATAAAATAACTGAATCAAAGTTGAAATACTGTATAGAGATCGTATTGCACCTATGATGTACCTTTGAATTTTCTGAAACCTTTTCCTTGATGATTTTATATTTGTATTGCATATTGTTGAACAGAGAGAAACCAGATAATAAGAAATAAACTTCGTTATCGCTGTTTTCAGATCCTTTTATAATGCAAGGTTTGAATATTCTGTATGTAACTTGCCTTTGTAATCCAGCTTTTTTTTTTTACTTTATTTCAATTTCCATTATGTGTTGGATATTACCATTATACAGTTGTTTGCAAAAATACCTTTAATTTAGGTTTGTAATATAGATTCTGTATTTGAGGTCTACACTTCCCATTACCCTTGAGGATTCTTAGAACTACCTATTAACTGTATCGCATATATTTTCCCTTATTTTGCTCCCATATTGTGACACAGTGGTAGAATTGGGTCTGGTAATTTACTGGCCCCTGGTTTTGCATGAAGATCACTGGGTCCTCATGATTGAAGAGGGAGCTTGGGCCCCAGCTATATGGTAGGTATATAGTCGGGTTTTGTGCCTTGCCTCTACCTCTCATTAGAGACCTTTAACCCTTACAGCTTAAAATCTGGGTCAAGTTTCTGAAATTTGAAATTGCACTTCGTAGTTTCTGAAATGTGAAATATTATATCGCATTAATAGCTACAAATTTGCTTTGCTTTTAAATATTTACTAAAGATCAGGTTGGTTGAAGTTATTAGATTTTTCGTAGCCATTACGGAAGAAGGGAAAGGCTAGGAGAAGGCAGTCTCCCCTTGCGGCAGCTCATAGAGGAGCAGTGCTTGAGTGGCGGATATAAGTTTTGTTTCAATATTCTTCCTTTGTTATAGCATACCTGATAGATTCTTTAGAACTAGATATTGAATATATATAAAGATTTATTATTATTACTATTGATTATCATTATTTAAGGGGGTAGGTTGGGTCACCTGTAATTATACCTCTGTCGAGGTAAGGTTTGTAATACCAAGTGTTTGAGCAAAGTCTTTTGGATTCTGGGATGAGCTTGTGCAAACTTAAAAGCTTTTTTGGTTATTTACACTATAGCTTCTATGAAAACATATACTGTATGTATTGTGTGAAAATTGTGGGTAATTTCATAGACTGTTGCCATTTTTTTTTGTATTAAGTGCATTTTTCTCAGATTGTCATAGGTACCAACTAAGAGTCTGGAGAGTGATGGGCTGGCAATCCCGTCTTCACTGACTTTTATTTTCTTTTTATCTTGCCACAAAATAAACTTTTGGAAGGGATGAGAAAAGGCAAGGTACAGCGAAGCCCTGTTGCTAATCCTTTTTAGGTAGCTCGTTACCATCCTTCTAGCTTCGTCAGGATATGTCCTCTTGTAAAATCTGATCTGTTATTATTGTTATTATTACTACTATTATTATTATATACTTGAAGGACTTACAATGTGTTCAATATTTTTAAGGTTGTCCATGAAATATCATGACAATGTCAACATCATTTCCAACATGTTTTTGTCAAGACAAAGTTTCCATTTGTCTGACAGAGTAAATATAGCTTCTATAATAACCAAAAATTTGGTTGTTCTAAAAATATATTTTTTGTATGTAATTCTTGTGTCTTTATACCGTCTGTGTCATAGAGGAAGAGATGGGGCATTCTGTTCATTTTCAGATATGCTAAACAGTAAGCACTATGCGGTACTATAATTCTGTATGAACTGGTTTTGTCATATTTTAGTTATTAATGTTGTTTTAATGAATAACAGCTCTCTGATTCTGCTTAGGTTTTAATTCTTTAGTGAAAATTATGTCAGTTCATTTAGAGGTATCAAATTAAATTGGTGTCATATAGTGTATTCAAAGTTTTAGTTTCAATGCAGGCAAGATCACTACTAGAATATACCCATTCTCCCTTTGTAAATCCGCAACATCTAAGGAATTCTTGTAGTTTGGTATATAGGGGGGTTTCCCATGGTTTTTGAGAAGTGTTGCCCATGATATTATGGAGGAGATTGATATCGAGTATAAAATCAATAGAATCATGCTGTTATCACCTTTCTTGCTCTTTCAGGCATAGCAGGGTGAACCGCAATATAAATTATATATGGGTTTGTCGCAGCTAGAATAGATATTTTATCCACATTCAGGTTTGGCTCCAGTTACAAATGTCCAAGTGTGAACAATTTTTTTATTTTCTATCATAATTCCTTTCATACTTATTTACTATTCATGACTGTACCATACAGCACAATAATTGTACTTATCTGCATACTTTTTACCAGCCAATACTTCTGTATATTTTAGGACGTGAGAATATACTTCCAAATATCCAGTTTATATGTACTATGCCAGTCTGATATTACTTTATTCAGATGTCTGAGATAAAACTGCTTCAGTTAATTGATAAGATCATATTGAAAGTATGTGTTTAGTCTATTGATAGATTCTTGAAATTTTTTCATAACATCCTTTTCATTCCCAATATGTTAGTTTCCATTCTGTGCCTCTGTGCAAATGTCAATAATATGGAGTGTGGGCAGATTGCATATGGATTTATGTCTCACTTTCTCAAACTGAGTTAATGGGTGAATTGTTGAAATAAAAGTTTGTTAAAAATATATTTTTTTATCTATATTAGGATTTATGTATGGCATGTGCTGGATTATACAACAACTTTCCATATTGTCACAGGAAATTTGGCTTCTAGAGAGCCTACCATGAAATTATTATTCCTTTTTTTTCACCAGAGTATCTGCTATAAGCACTGAAAATAGCAATAACATAGGTCCTGGATCTGATATAGTAAGTTATTAAGTGCTTTGGAATTTGACCCAAAATGCTAGAGGAGTTCCATTATTGCATTTAAAGAAAAAATTAAACCCAGAAATTTCTTAAGTGATGGCTGTTACTTGCTCATTTTCTCCCAAAATATAGGTGACTAACTAAAACCAAACCCCATTTGGGCCTTTCTTTACTTCCCTCTCCCACTTATTTTCCTTTCCTGGGGAAGAATGCCCTCAGGGTTATGATCCCCGTGTTCTCTTTGTTTCAATTCAATTCAATTCTCCCTCCTGAAATACATGTAGGAATGCCGGAAGGTTCCTAATGATGGCTATTATTTGCCCATTCTCTATTCTGAAGAACCTATTGGAATGCCAAAATCTTCCTAAGCAATGGCTATTAATTCCCCATTCTCCTATTATAAAGAACCTGTAGGATTGCCAGAAACTTCTTAAGTGATGGCTGTTAATTGCCCATTATCTATTCTGAAGAACCTTTAAGGCATGTCCAGACGAGCGGACTTGATTGGTGGGCATGCCTGTCATCAGGCAAACCAGCAAAATGGCCGTGCCCATGTTAAGCAGAATCACCAGCCAGTGGTCGTCGTCAAGTATTGAAGGTACGCCACTGCCAGACACAAATTAATATCTCTTCTGTTTAGCAAATCTTTGCACCATATTCTTATTTTTGTTCTTTTTCTTTATACATACACCAGCTATTATGCTACACAACAGTTCTGAGCAGTACTGACCACAATGTTTATCATACGACACTTGACAAGGTACTGGCACCGTCGGTCATGCCCGCCCATTCATCACCACTGTCGTGTGGATAAAAATTCACGGGTATGCCCGGTGGACATCCCCGCTCATCTGGACAGGCCTTTAGGAATGCCAGAAAGTTTCTAGGTGATGGTTGCAAACTGTCCATTCTCTATTCTGAAGAACCTGTGAGAATGCCAGAAAGTTCCCAAATAACGGCTGTTAATTCCCAACCTCTCCAGAAAATCTGTAGGACCCTGAAAATTTGTAATCCCGTCTTATAAGATACATGTGTATGGTGCAGAAGAAACAAAACCTAAAGCAAAACAAGAATCCTCTATGAACATATGCACGAGAAGGCTAAAACAGCTCACCGTATCAGAGAAGCAGCATGCTGAAGCCACAAATGTTGCAGCTCAATGATTAATAAAAACCCATTTGTAGAAATGGCTCACATGAAAGAGCCAAATTCTTGTAACTTCACATTTACTGGTCGGTGTCATTTTTTATGCATGGACACTTCTCATACCTATCCTTAAAACTAGGAATGCATTTACCACTTGCTACTTTCTCACTTAGCAAATTCCAATTAGCAACTACTTTATTTTTACGCTAAAAAAGTACTCCCTTACATCCTTTTAAAGTTTTCTTACGAAGCTTTAAACAGTCGTACCGCTAATGACACAAGAACCTCGTGAAGTTTACTCTTCAAATTTTCTTTCTTGTCCTTTTTTACGTTCAAAATACACAGAGAGGTAAGAAATGTCGAGTAATTTTCTGTAATAAGAAATATTTTCTTTCTAAACATGATACACATGTACAATATGGTACATAATACACAAACATTTTAAGACTGTACAAACACATCTGTCAACTCTTTTTAAGAAATCACAGATATTCACAAGTTAAAATGCTCATATCTAAACAAAGCATGTCTGTTCTAACATCTCAAAGAGTCAGCAGTGAAAGGAAAAGTTCAGAAAAATCTGACATTAATTACAAACACTGAAAGAATTGGGTTTATATGTAATAAACAATTAAAAAAAAGAAGATAAAAATTTAAATGCTCTTTTACAGGTCCTTATTGTCATCACAGTACAAATGCCTTTAGAAATTGGTAAGTATATTTGAGGTGCCTTAGTGGGCTAAGTGCCAAACTACAAAATGCCAGAAAACGCATTTAGCCTCACAACTTAATAACTTTGATATCTCCACAGCCACTAATGTTATTTCAATTTTTTCTTAAGTGTAACATCAAAATAACACGCATTTCGCAACTTATTAACTTTGATATCTCTGTAGCCGCTCATGTTGTCTATTTTTTTTTTTTTTTAACATCAAAGCAACATGCGCAGCTACCGAGACACCAAATTTTTTAAGTTGCGAAACTTCAGACGCATTTTCTGGCATTTAGTAGTTTTGGCACTTAGCACAGTATAGAGCTGTACTAGGCATCTCGTTTATGGTGATAGCATCAATCCTCATAAAAAGACAATACCTGTAATAAAGTTTAATATCTGAAGACATCTACAACTTGCCCATGTTCAGTTCGTGCTGAAAGTGTTTAGCTGAAGATACACTCCTTAAAGCTCAATGAAAATCCTTCCAAGAGAGTGTCTTCTGCCAGAAAAAGCACATCTATTGCATAACAAATGAGAAAAGAAAAGGAATTTGTTTAACATTTTATATTATTAGATAGCATGAATCATTCATTACTCCCAAAACACGAGAAAAGAATCCATACTTTGCAGTAATTTTATTGTATATAAAGATTTACCTATTTTATGACACCAACAAACAATAATATCAAAACTACAGATAGCAATTGTTTTGCATCGTTACACTTGAGCATGACTGCACATGGGCTGTGACACTAAAACACTGGGAAAGTCAGCCAAAAGACATCCACTGTACCTAAGACACGTAATTCTCAAATAAAAAAAAAATACAAAATATCTTGAATCAAGATATTCTTTTGATTCTGAGGTACAAAAATTTCAATTAACATCAGTGAATCCACTGGTGTACAAGGCAAAGATCTGTATTCCTTTTTTTTTTCTTTTTTACCATGTATAGGGGAAGTGGTCTGGCCTTTTTTTTTTTCTTTCGACTTCAAATAGTAAAAAAGCAATCCATCTCAAATAGTTATTTTACCCATACATATAACACTTAAAATATAGTAACAGATTTCCAACTGTATGAACCCTCGCATGGTCACTCATGGAATGACTTGTTTACATATTCACTATTATTACTTAAATTTTAACTTATACTCGGTAGATGTTAAATAGATACATAACACCATGTTAATTCATCAGTATTAAAGACACTGAAAGTTAACTAATTTGGCAATATATGAAAACATTGTGCAATGAAAAACATTTGACTATTTAACATTCTTGAAAGGGCAACAGCAATGGCACAAAAAATTTCTTACAAATAATAGCCAAATCCTGATCTAGTTTTTAAATTCACATTTATACAGTAAGGCTTTGTGTTCTCTGTTCCAGACAGAAATAATATTGTAAAACAACCTGCGAAAAAATGCAATGAAAACGACAAGAGAAAAAATGTACTGAAAATAGTCTATCAAAATGAAATACTATGACAATTCTTGCCAGGTTTTCTGTTGTATTTCTTTCTAAATCTCACAGTATTATTAAAGTTTATGACCTAATACAAAACCAATATATGTGTCCAATTAGAAGTTTATAAAATATAAATTACAATAAAAATGACCAAAGATCTGCTCAATAGGTTTAGGGCTTTCTTGAATAATGTATTAAATATATTTGTAGGTCAGTAAAATATTCACTAAGAATATGACAAGCATGATACCAAGGTTTAAAACACTTTAAAACTGAAGACAAAATCTCTAGGGTGGAAGTAAAGTACATTATTATCTATTCAGCATTTATCTTTTTCAAGATTATCAACTAATTTAGGAAAGAGTAACACAAGAGAATTTAAATTCCCACATTACAAACCCCCCAAAATACATCACCCACAAAAAAGAAATTATAAGCAACTTGGCATAATATATAAAGAGGAAGAAGTGCTCTCATATATTTTAATAACAAGGACTGTAACTATATATTAAGAGGTGATCCAAAGCAGAAAGTAGAAACTAAAAACAAAATCTGAAGACAGGATTTTACCTAAAGTATTTTTCTAAGACTCGTGCATAAATCTTACAAATACATCAGAAGATACTAATTCTTCTTGAAACTCAAAATTAAGTCTGTGTCACATTATGAGGTGCCACTGCTGCAGTCCTCACAACTGGCGCTGCTGCAGCATGATACAGTGATGTGCACCCACGCCGCTGCAGCATGATGTGGTACTGCAGAGGCGTCACAGTCGTGTGACACTTATAATTCATGTGTGAGCTATCGTCATGAAACAGCACCGCCACAGTATGACACCAGACGTATATCTACTGATGTACATGCTTGGAGAATAGATAAAAGGAATTTACATATTTTTAAGCAATGGCTTCTCAAACACTCATTTGTAGCAAATTGTCCTTCAGGTTAAGACATGAAGTAAGGTAGATTTTGTGTAGATGCAGCATCAATGGCATACATACAGACCTTCATAAGAGTACATCTAATTATCATGCTACAATCTAATATTCCAAAATTTTAGTAATAATATAAATAAAAAACAAACTCATTTTAAGCTAATAAAGCAAAGCATCAGTTTTGGTGTATTTAAGACGCTTGACTGGGATTTCATGAGATTTTCATTTCGGTATTTTGCAAACAAAATACGTTTTTTTCTAAGCATAATGAACAAGGTAACTCAAGTGCCAGTGCACAGAGTTGAAGCTGCAACAAAGCAAAATGCAGTTAAATGCATTTAACAATGACATAAAATGTAAACCATGTGATTCTGCATCAGAATGTGCCTGGATCACCTCCTAAAAAAGGGAATGAACAGACACTATAAAGGAAGTATGATACCCAACATTATGCCCCCACACACACACACAACAATCACGACCATCTAGTGGCTAAAATACCATTAGACAGGCATCTAACACTTTTCTTTATTGTTGTTATCCCTTTGGTAGTTATGAATGCAGAAAGGCAAAAGCTTCGGACTTATCCTTTAGGTTAAGTGACAACCTTCTTTACATGTATATAAAGACTATTAACACCTCTGTGGAATACATCAAATTGTCATTTTCAAATGGAATAAAGGTCATTCTTATATTTTTTTTCTCAACGAAGAAACAGACACACTGCTGGACTTTCCCAATTTATAATGGAGACAAAAATCATTAGCCTGGAAATATAAATTTTGAACACTTAAAATAAATTCATATAATGTTAAACCTATAAATGCAAAAAGCAAAAATAATAACCATCTGAATACAGCTCATTTTGGACCTAACCCTTGGACCTCGGTACGTATGAACAAATTCAAGACAATACTCACATTATGTAAACACCAGTTAGCAACCCTACAGGCCAGGCAATCGCATTACTGTAACGTGTTAAGACCCTAGCTAACCTCACTAGCTTACATTAAGGTCACATTTCAATATGTATACATAAATTGCAAACTGCGCAGTGCAAATTATACTATACTCTTTCCATATGTCATCTATGAAGAGATATGCAAACGTCTTTTAAATCCCTTTTAAGGTTTCTTTCACTGATCATCAGCAGTACACCATTTAAGGCATCATTCAGAGATTATCAGCAGTACACTATCCTTCACAAAATAAGCCCTAATGAACATTAAAAAAAATTTACAGCAACTAATAAACTGTAAAACACTTGTACATACATAATGGCAATAAAAAAAATTCTTCATAGGTATGCTCTCTCTCTCTATCCCTTAGCCACATGCAAACAGTCAAAGCCTCTTGAGTTAAGTGACTGTCTTACCGTTTTACCTCACTGATACATTTCTGCCCTTTTACTTTTCTGTATTTTTAACAATCGGGAAATGCTACTTTGGAATGATAATTATTAAAATAACAGAACTTCTATAGAAGCATTAAGAGTACTGCACACACCATGAAACATGCATGGTGCGGCCATTTATATTATGTATGATTTCAGTATGAACTATGGCACGCACTCCTGCAACTAAAACAAAAACTTACAAAACTGGCTTAGAAACATTTGAAAATGGTGACATCAGATCTACCCTCCTTAATTAACTAAAAAAAAAATAAAAATTAAAAAAAAATTAGGCAAGTGGAATAAAATGTGACAAAAATGAGGATATGTAACGTTCGAATGTTAGTGTCAAGATAAAAATCTTCACTTTTTTTCTTTTTCAGTCAGGTAATATGATTTACGAAGGTAGTCTGAGGGATTTACTTTTCTTATCGAGATCAGTTAAAAAAAAATTACACAGTTCAAGCTAACTTAAAGTTGAGCTCAAGAGTTATTAATTTTAATATAGAAATAACTTCATAGCAATACTGATAAAATTAATTCCAGAGAAAACATTCTCTGATTCTGACATATTTTGAGTTTTGGTGATTGGCTAGAACAGAGAAAAATGAATAATATGATTTATAAAAAAACATAGACTTCTAAACCAAATAATGATTCAAGACACACATCTAAGTTCTGTTTAATCATTGTTGCATCACAAGGCTATAAGAAACCAACAGCCACAAGGGTGATGCATAATAATGTACAACTGAGAATATGAATTCTTGCCAGAGACTAAAATGGCTATTTGCACTTCAGAATTTCCTCATTATTCCCTGCATAATCTTCACAGGATAATATATTGTACGTATTTGGATGTTGCCTTCCTTAGGTTCATAAACACTATTATAAAAATTTGGAATGAAAATATTACAATACAGCTCTTAGTAGCATTTCAATATCAAATCACAGGCCACAACTAGGGTAATACACCAAATAAACTTCACACAAACAGAAGTGATTACCTTTGATGCTGACGACGTCATTGCCAATTCACAATTATGTGGGCACACAAACCCTTTGACACTGGTACCACAAAATACTGTTCGTATGCAAATAATTAACTTTTCCATATCCACAGAGAAGCATAACCACAATTACGATGATGGTACAAAACTCGTACAGAAGATTCCCAGGTATTAGACTGTTCTCAACTAATACATAAATGCAGTGACTATCTCTTGCCCAAGCCTCAGCTGATTTAATTTTATTCAATTACTTTGCATCTGGCAATCTATGATATATTACGTCTATATAAGACATTAATAATTTTATCTTGCATTGCCTGAATGACCTACTGTAGACTGTTGAGGCACTTTATCCATTTTTCTCCTCCTTCCTCGTCTTCATTGGCACTTCAACTTCACACAGTCTAATGTTCTAATTCTCTGAAAACTTCAACACTGATATTGTGCACATTCCTCTTCCTTCTGTTAAACAGAAGCCGAATATTTCAGTTTTTGCTCTTGTGATGCAGGCATCACGTAATCCTTTAATGGAAGTCAAACTTTTAGTACAACATCCTCGGCAAAGCAGTTAAAGCCAACAGCAGCAGTCCAAAAACCAACTCTTTCTGCTGTGTATTCTTTCACTTCACTTACAATGATTCGACGTCACCTCAATTCTGTTGCATGGGGGTCTCTCCGTGACGTTGCTTAAATAAGACAGTCTCATCAAATATGAGCTCTTTCAGCTTCTCTTTGGGAAGGTCGTCCAACTCCATCTCAAACTTGAAGGGCTCTTCTGCTACAGGCTAAAATAAAAGCAAACCAGAATTATTATTATTTTCAGAATAAATATGGATGAAATTGTAAAAAAGACGAAAGTTAAAAAAGCTCTTCATCACACATATTACCATATTACATCCTCGTAGAAGCTTACAATGTTGGTAGACCCATAAAAATAGAACTGACTCACAATATTTCAATTATCTCTACTTCATCTCACCTCTTCCCTTTAATGTTGCTGTTTTTTGTGGTTTAATGCATCACTATTAAACCCCATTATGGAGATGGATATAGACGGGTTGGTTACTTTAGTAAATCTTTTGCGGTAATAATATTTCATCGTAATACAAGTTTTAAGTGATTGAGCTAATCACTAAAAACAAAAATTCTAAACTGCTTGTGAGGTAAAGCACCATATTCAAGACTAGTTTCTAGTAATTATATATCAATTATTATCCTTCTTTAAGCATTCATTTTTTTTTAACGTGATGTCAACTCTCCCAAAGCTAGCAGTATGGCCACACGAGAACAAAACCACTCAAGAGAGCAGTGTGGCCACAACTGAACAATGAAAAGAGAGGGAGGAAGCAGCACTTCATTATGCCCTAACTTCCTAATCTATCATATGCATGGAATAGGAGAGGTATTTTTTGCCCCACTACCAGGACAGCTTCCAAAACAAATATCAAAATCTCATGAGAAAAAGGTTGTTACTGTTTGCCATTTTGTGTTACTAATAATCCCTATTTGCAAGAGAATGGACACAGACAAGTTGGAGTTGGGAAATAAGGTTAGATGTCTTTCCTAATACCCACGATGGGCTCAAACATGGGTGTGTCACTTTCCAAGATGAGCACTTTAACCACTGCACTCATATCATTGGTACTAAATATACACGTGAGTACGTAATTTGGTCAAAGATATGCTTTCTGCTGAAAGATTATATCAATACAGTAATAATGAAAGTTCCATTCTCTTTTAAGTCCTAAGAATATCTGTCACTTCCCTAAGTGAGTATTCTAAGCATTATTACAGTGACATCTTGGGCAAAATTAAATGGAGTTATCTATATGCTGAGGTTCTTCATTATCATAAAATTATGCTTGGAAAATTCTACTGGTAATTAAAGTAACAAGTGAGTTTGAGGATAGCAAACTATATTTTTCTTAGCCTCCTTGCAGTCTGTTAAAAGATTTCTGTCTGCAGACATTAGACTTCATGCATTAGTCCTGGTCAGGACTGGTTTTGGAAATTCCTTGTTACATCCTTACTACTTCATCTTATACAGAGATGAACTTCAACAATAAAATGAATGAACATACATACGGACAGACAGTGAGCATTCGAGTGTGCAGACAGACAGACATTAAGGCATGTGCATATTTTTACTGTATCAGATATATTAATTTCCAGTATTATGTAATGTTTCACTAATGTAATATGTCTTATGTTCCATTACTGCCATGAGTATACAGTACATGTATTAGTACCATGCTGATTTAATTTCTCATATAATTATTCCATGCCTCTCCTATGTATATATTTAATACTATATGGCAACTCTTGCCATGATGTTACAATGTAAAGCAATACTTCATCAGTAGTCAGCCGTGCAGCAACCTTGTACCTTGTCAGTCACGTGGGTCTGGTGTCTCTCCTATTTGCTCTTGTGTATAGTTTCTCCTAATATACTTTAAGGCCAGAACCGAGTGTTTCCTCCAAGAATCTACTATCCACAGTGAGTATAACAATAATATGAATCTTAACATTCCTCGATACTAGGTTAAGCAGCCAATTAAAGTCACAATAACACCTTGTTTTCCATGTGAATTGAAAATGCGGTTATGCAAAAGCAAAGATATGTTTGATCAAAATTACTGATTTAAAGTCACTATTAAACCCAATTATGGAGGTGGACACAGACAGAATGGAGCTTGAGAATTAAAGGACTAAACCTAGATAGAAATGAAAGTTATCAATGTACATGGAAAGTACCAGCTCAGACAGTAACTAATCATTAATTTTTATGTAACATCAAGAAATAATAGGTATTGGTATATGATTCACAGATAAACTACAGTAATAATACCAAAGAGGACACAATACAAGCCTCCTAGGAAGAATATTATTCAAGAATGACTCATGAAGTTCTCAGAAAAAACATTCTATACAGGTCTTATTCATCCCTGCTTAGAATACTCCTCATGCATCTGAGGTGCTGCTCCTTATACTTATCTCTTTGATAGGATAAAATCTAAGGTAATAACACTCAGCAAGGACCCTTCTTTTACTTGTACTATGGATTCTCTTTCAACTATGCTGTAAGGTATCATCCCTTTCTCTTTTGTATCATTTCTACTTCCAACGCTGCTCTGATGACTTGGCGAGATGCATCCCTTCCCCACTACCGAGGTTGCACAACACTCGCCAAGCGGCCTTGTCTCACAGGAGCTCTGTGATTTGTGGCTCACGGATTGGTCGGTGCAGCGACTGCTTCTTCCCATCCACCTCCAGACTCTGTATTTCTCTTCCTCCTTTTGTCTTCCCTAATTCTTATGACCTCTCTTCCTTCAAAAGACGGATCTATCGTCATCTCCTGGCCTAATCCTGCCATATCTCTAGGTCCTCAGTACTTCGACTATTCTTTCAACCTGACCTTTCGCTACAGTGTATCATTATCTCATCTCTGCCATGTCCTTAGTGTCTTGCTTTTTCTTCGCGTTGGTGTTTTCTTTGTGCCGGGGCCTTTTTTGATAAGGGCAATTTTCTTGCCTGTCCCAGTGTCACTCATAAAAAAAACGGTACGAGTCAATCTGAATAGAACTATGGCTGTTTCCATCTCAAAATGAAAGCATGAACTAACAGCACCATTTCGTGTGTCACAATTAGTCCCTAATCAAATCGGGATGAACACAGATATGTTGGAGTTGAGGAACTAAGGATATATGCCCTTCTTACTGCCCCACTGATTCACCAATGTCACTATACACTGTACTATATATGAATACCTGTTAGAACTGTGAATCTAATCGTGGTTATGGTAATGTAATGTCCCAATGGTTGTTCAGTGTGAATGTAGGTGAAGTGTTAAGTGAAGTAAATGTATGAGTGCTAGCTTATGGCTTGGAATTAGTAGATGAGAATGGATGTTTATCGAAAATGAATCAGTTGTTATATGCATATGACAACTATGCCAGTGGTCAATTCTGAGACTCTGAAGCTCTTGTGACCGAGTTAGGAAGAAAGTGTGAGAAAACAAAGTTATAGGTGAATGTAGATAAATGAAAAGTGAAGCAACAGAAATGTCAATGTTGGCCGGTTGAATGTGGAGTCACATGGAGGAATGCATGTTAAGGCAAGACACAAAATGAAGGAAGAAAGTGAATGAATGTTTTGAGGGCAAGAAATGAAAGAATGCCAAGAGCAGCTTGTATGAAAGAATGGTTGTGACTATTACACTGTATAAAGCAGAGATTTGGACTGCAAGAGAGGATGAAAGGAGCAGACTGAATATACTAGAGATAAGTGTGTCTAGAATCTATATGGTGAGAAACGTGGAAGTTAAGCAGAGAACGGGAATTGGAAGAAAGTTGTCTGATGAGTTATGCCAGTGATGTGGTGGTTTCAGCTAGTAGTAAATGTGTGGAGAAAAAATATTAAGTGGAGTATGGCCGAAAGGAATACCAAGAATGAGATGGGTGAATGAGGATGGAATGAACACGGATTTGTGTGCTAAGCATTGTAGCATGGGGGAGAGAATGTAAGAGAGGGGGATGAATGGAGAGATTCTGAATGTAAAACAAAGTCAAAGAAATTTTCCACCTTTCAGTCCTGCAGACTAGGCGAATTGCATTGCCGCAAGATGAAATGGAGGATAAATCCAGATGGAATATCCCATGGTACTAGTAATACTGAACAGCATTTCAAAACACTACAGAAACATGTCAACACTTCCTGCATTTTCCTACTCCTCCAACATTTCCACTATGTGCAGAGCCATATATAAGCACCATACCACCTATACAGCAAAAGAAACTTATGCAGCTTTCCCAGACGTAGGAAAACTTTTTAAATACCATTCAAAGCAGAAATATGACCTAATTATACAAATATATTCATACCTCATCAGCAGGATCATAGTATTGTTCTAAATAAGGATGAGCAAGTGCCTCTTCAACAGTGATCCTTTTGTGCGGATTAAATGTTAGCATCTTGTCTAAGAGATCCAGAGCTTTGGCATCTGCATTAGGATACAACTTGGTCCACGGTACCTTTGGCTTATGTGGTAGTGACTGAAGGTAGCTTCTAGCCTGAAACATATAAAACCATAAGCCCAAGTTCTACAAAATATATAAGACACACCAGACAGCAAAATATCTAGATAAGATAATACTATAAAGCATAATAGCAAACTCATGAACACTATACAACCAGAGAGCTGGCATATATTTTAGACAGAATAACCAGAGTTTTCCTTCAGTTCAATGTCTTATTCCCATATCCATATCATGGTTCAAGTTGCTGCTTTGATTATTGCTCAACACCCACTTTTTTGAGACAGTTGAACATACGCAAATATATGTCATAATAAAGCAAATTAATATCTTTCTGCAATATATGGCAAGGGATAAACATGAGTATAAGGAAAATTATTAAGGAAAATAAATGATACATTATAAAAAAAATACACACTCTCCAAACCTACAAACGAGTTAGGTTCCAGAAGTCCATTCGTATGTAGAATTCTTTGTTAGTTGTGCTTAGGTACAAAAAAAAGTACTGTACAGTACATACATATGCAGTACTGAACAGTAGTTAGGCTAAAGGCACTTAAATACTATATAAAACGTGAAGTTGTTCCGGTTTTACGTCACGGACTCCCTTTTCTTCTAAGGGCTAGGATGTCTGCCTTCTTGCGAGGACTTGTTTTGGCAGATGTAATCGTTACCCTGAGTGCATGCCCTTGCTAACCTCAGACCGTGACGGGGGGCGAACCCTCGACCTGACGCCTCAGAGTCGAGGACGCTACCGCTTGAGCCACGGTGACTACACTATATAAAACATGAAGTATACAGTATTAATGAATTTTAATACAGTAATAATAATGATATAATACATAGGCAGATAATGGGTGGATTTTTTTTTGTACTGTATATACGAATGTTTGTAACTTGGTTTTTTGTAAGTAGGGGAGCTTTTGTATTATAATCAACAAGTTATGAATGAGCTTGAAATTCAATAATTTCAATATGCCTTAAGAACAAGCACTTCAGAGCACAGACTTACAGAATATTAATGTTATCATAAAAATTTAGTAAAGCACTTAAAAGGAAAATAAAAATATACAGATTGTATATACATATCTTAAAGATATATTAAGTTATCATTATCATGTTCATCATTTAAGCATACATATATAATGGCTGCAATTCCCCCTGTAAAGGTTGGTTGAGTCAAAGCATGCACATTCACAAGAAGCAAATAAATATTGATAACACTTCTGAGCTCCTTGGAAATATGGGTTGCTGAAATACCCACTACCGACACCCTGCTTGGAACAACCACAGACTAAAGGGGCAAGGATCTTCTGCCGTGAGGCCCAACAGCTACAGCAAAGGAAGTTAATCATTTAAACAATATTAAATACCCACTTCAAGAAATTAAAATAGCCATTCTTGAGACCCAAATCATCTTACTTTTTCATTGATGATGCAGTCGAGATCTTCCTGACAAGGTGAACCCAAGATACCCAGAATGTGGTTAAGTTGATCGAGGTAATGCTTCCCAGGGAACAACGGCCGATTAGATAACATTTCCGCTAATATGCAACCAACGGACCATATATCAATTGACTTGGTGTAACCCTGAAAGATTTATTTGCTTAAAAATATTGTCGGAGAGAAATAAAAATTGTGAATTTACAAATAATTATCCTCACATTTTTTGAGACATTTTAAAATCATTCCTTGTTATTTCAAAAATAACATAAAAAAGACGAAAAATAGAGTGACATATTTCCAAATAATTAATGTAACATTTTTCAAGATATTCTTGCAGCCATTCTTAAGTCACTTTACAAGCAAGATGCACTGATGATTGAAGGAAAATTCCAACATATCAGGTTAGAATTTACACTACCTTCCTCTATAACAATAACCGCACTATCAAATACCTGCATATCATACTTGAAATATATTGAAAAATAAATCTCCGGCATATTGTACAATTTAAAAAGAAATTCTTACAAGAGAACACAACATATTTTGATATACATTATTGTACTGAGAGAAAGTTTACCTTTGAGTTGAGCATTATCTCAGGAGCTCTATACCAGCGTGTAGCAACATACTCGGTCAGGAACCCAGTATGATCGTGTTCTGGATCTGCCACACGGGCCAAACCAAAATCACAAATCTAAAAATATAAAACACACTCTTTCAAGGACTGCAAGAAACTTTCAATATAGGTATAATTTACAGATTGGCCTCTAAAAGGATATTGAATATACAGTATCAGGAAAAAATTAGATCCTTCTAAATATAAACATATTCTGGAAGAGTCAAAACAAGCATCTGTGCACGACATTTGGGTGGCTTATTTGAAGGAAAAACAGGGAAATTTTTGGATGATGTCATGTGAAAACAAAAGAAAAATGCACAAACATGTGAAAACAAAAGAGACCATGGACGAATTTCAAAATTGTATGTTCAAACAGATAAGAATATCATTCACAAGTAAAAAGATTGTGACTTCATTAGCACAGAGAGTTTAGAATCTGTAACTAAAATATAAGTCTCAGCAACGGCCAAATAAGGTTTCTGTTAAAAGATGATGACAATACTTCATTTTTTCAAGCACACAGGAGTCAATATTGCTAAAATTTTACTAAGATATACAAATTACAGAGCCAGGGGTGTCAAAAACTTTCCAAATACATATAAGAAATTAATATTATACAATACAGTATATGCTATTCCTAAATTTCCCCCTGATGATAACATGATGGAGTTATGCTCACCACATGCTGAGTCAGGTACAGTTACGGTTTTGTCATAATCCATGGAACCAAAATTCATAGTCATATAAATATCCAAATATTGGGGACAGTGCAGGTAGGACGCTTTGGGGACACAATGAGTGACAAGATTGAAATGATTTGGACATATGATCAGAAGGGATGAAAAGCATGTTGGGAAAGGGATGCTGGGGACGAAGCTGCCAGGCAGGAGGAAGTGTGGTAGGCCAAAGAGAAAGTTTATGGAAGTGGTGAGGGAGGACATGAGGCACGATGGAGGAGAATGCAGGGGACAACTTATCCACTGCGACAACCTCTGACAAGAGAAGCTGAAAGATATGATGATGATTATATTGACATGTAAAATCTTTTCATAACTGTGCTAACCTTCAGGTCACAAGTGGTATTCAAGAGTAAGTTAGATGGTTTCAGGTCACGATGCAAAACATTTGCAGAATGAATGTACTTCAACCCACGCAATATTTGATAGAGAAAGTAGCAAATATGATCGTTACTCAGTTTCTGCAATGAGAAGGATACAATCATCACTAGATTCTTATTAGCATTTTATAATTCTTCTATACAAGTGATATACCCAACCCACTGTTGTGAAAGAAAAAAATTACAAAAAATACAATAGGATAAAGAATGGCTGATAAGTGAGAACATAACTAAAAACACCTTCCTTATTAAACAAAATACTTTTTGACCTTGTTATACATACTAAATAATTTACTTCAAATACTGCACTGAGCGTAAAAGTATATTTTGTTCTTACTTACTGAAATCACTATAATGAATTAAAGTAGAGCTTACAATTATGTTAATAAAAAAAGAGACCATACAAGTGGTAGTAGTCAACAGAATGTTTATAAACCATTAGAGAAAATTCTCTATTGTTAAATTAAAAAGACCTTAATATAAACAACTACAATGTGCAGTATTTATGATTATACACTTCTATACTTACATTTCTGTAATGTAAAGCTACTGAACTTACCTGCGATTTGAGTAACTTGTATAAGTCTGTTTCCATAAGACACTGAACAATATAAACATCTTTCATCATCTCCATATTTTGGGCACGTATGATATCACGTATATCTATAACCTGCAACGAATTGAGAATATCCTGAATTTAAACCACCAAACAGCATCCAAATATGGCACAAAATATACAAAAATTCACAATCTCCCTTGCAAGGAGGGGTAACTAAATCAAAGGACACATATTCACAGCACACCAGCTATACCCGGAAAAACCATATCAGCTCATTGGGGATGCAGGGCTGGCACAAAATATAAAGGAATAAAACTGACTAAAATATAAATACACTGGTGGGGTTTATTACAAGGGGAGCTTTTGGATATAACTTCAGTGAACATTAGCACAAGGGCAAAACATATTATAACTTTATATATAACCTTCAGTTCAAGTACCTTATGAAGAAAATATAATATTCCTGGATTAAAAAATAAAATACTGTACCACAATATTAAATAAACTGACATGAAAAGAAAGCTGGGATATGGACATAAATCACAAATCTCAACAAAATATCTGACTTGTAGTAGAGAAACATTTTTATGAAAAAGAAGAAACTTTTTAATTGAGATACTTGAATATTACATAAATATCATAACTGTCCCCAGAAGCAAAGCAGATAAAAACAAACCAAATCCTCACATTCTCATGTTTGAATCGAGTAAGAATTTTGATCTCGCGGAGAGTTCTCTGGCAATACGTCTGATGTTCAAAAGGCGATATCTTCTTTATTGCAACCTTTGTTTTGGTTACATTATCATTTGCAGACCTGCAAAGGAATAAAAAATAATTATTAACTATAAAGGAAAGAAATTAATACAGACATTCCCGTACTTATGAACAACCAAGTTATGAACATTCGCAGATACGAACAAAAACCTACTCATTACTTACCCATGTATTAAAATATGTTTTACGGTACTGTACTGTACTATATATAGCATTACTATTACCGTATTAAAATGCTTTAATAAAGTACACTTTATGATTTATGTAACAGTAGTGTCTTTAGCCTAAGTACTGTACAGTACTGCATAGGTATGTACTCTAAGGTACTTTTTCTACATTAACACAACTTAGGAACAATTTTATTTACAAATGAACTTCTGGAACCTAACTCAATCATAAGTAGGGGAGTGTCTGTATACTATATTTTCATGTTATAGACCAAATACCCCTGAAAATCTTGATGGTATCATACATATGCCATCAAAAGTTGGAAATTGGGAGAAATGAGGAGACAAGAATCTATTTTACTTTTTGGCACATCATTAAAGATGCAACAATAATGAACTGATCTATAGAGTATAATCATACTCTTTTAGAGAAGTGCTTCAAAGTCCCTGTTTTTTTTAAGTAAATATGGGCAAAGTTTGAATATCAAACTTAGGAATCTAATTTTAGGTAAATTTTTAAAAGAGGGGATTATGTTTGGTGAGTCCTAACCAAGGGGAACGCGTCCTCCCTAGCCGGGGGTTTTGCCCCTGGACCTCCTTAGGGTTATTTTTTACCTAGCCCCATATTCCATTAATCCCCATATGCTAACTAAAATAATACCTAAAATGTATATGCCCTGAAGGATATGCCACAGGATTTCATAAATTTGAGATCCAAAGAGATACCCTTGATTCCACTAAATCTTCTTTTTAAGTTTTAGGTGTCAATACTAATCCCTATTATGGGGGTGGACACAGACTGTAAAGGTTGAAGGCTTCTGATGAAAAACAGAGGCAAAGGACAGTGATAGCACTAGTTCTAGACCATATACCTACCACATTTCAGCCATATTGGATAGACATTCACAAAGAATTTCCCTTTAAGAGCATTGGTCTTTAATTGTATGTGCGCTATAGGATCTGACTAGCTAACCCTTTCCCTGCGAGTTATCAATGAAATTAAATACATCTCAGTACCAAATATTTGTCTGAAGGCAAATATTTGGTACTGTCCTTTTCAGCATCATAAAGGCTACTGACTCCTTTTGAGTCCTTCAACTGGCAAAAACATTGACTTATGTATGGCAACACGACAACTGACGCCAAATGTAAATTTCCACTTTACGACAGCCAGAGGGAGTGGCGCGCTAATTTGAAAGTATGCATGCCCAAATGTAGGACATTTGCAGCTTACGTCTTAAAAGGATATGTCCCTTTACTCTAAATTCGCAGATGTGTGTGTTAAAGAAAAAAAATATAGAGGGAGGGAGATTTGAGGTTAATTCGTATCTTATACTGCCAGGGACCACTGAGCAATACAAAGAATTATCAACCTTTAAAGGTGAATTGAGAGGAAATATTGTTAACCTATGCCTAAATGATGTTTGTAAGTAAATGATGCCTTAATTAGATTACTTTTACATGTAAACTGTATTAAACACATTGAGTAATAAAATAATCCCTTACCAACTTCAGGAGGCCTACTAGCTGCACAAATTTCCCTACTACTTCACCAAAAGGAGAGTCTACAATGACAGAGGGCTATTCTATTGCTAAGACTTGGTACACTTAGCAAGGGGCGAGAGGCACAAGGAAGGATGGGGCACAATATATCAGGGTCCAAAAGAAAATAGTCTTACTCTTAAGTCACAAGGTGGTAAATCTCGATTAGCAAAATGAGCAAGTGACATGTGAGGCCCTATAGAGCTCCAGTACAGTTGAAATGATTCCAACTAACATTGAACAATATGAAGGCAGGAAATATAGAGCTCCTGTCCACCAGGATAGCTTGCGACAAATGAGCCAAAGGGGAGAAGACATTCATCCGGAACATCTGATATACCTTGAGTACCGTCAGGGAGTGTTGTTGACTCCCCTTGGCCATTCCTTTATGAAAGAATTGTGAAAGCAAACCATCGATTGGACTATCCTTGCTCAATCAGCAGGGAACGAATCAGTGGACTAGCTCTCAAGCTGCTACTTGGCATAATACTTATACAACCCTATAGCAATTGTCATATACAAAAAGAGCAGCCTCCTATTTTTTGGATGATCACCATTCCCTTTGCTCTTTCATGGTGGAAAAAGATGACCATCAGTAAGAAGAGGCTCTAGATGACTCTGATTTTATTACATTAACAGGGGACAGGAACAAATTGCTGAGGGGATAGGGACTTCCAAGAATTGATGTAAGTAAATACATATTTTGTTGGGAAACGAAGGAAACAAAGAGAGAATGATAAGAGACAGGAGGAAAATGTACCTGAAAGTTTCCTAGTAAAGAATCTCACTCAATAGTCTACAAAGGTACCATTGCTGCCAACAGCAAAATGTAATTCTAATGGGCACTGTAAGTAAGAATGTGGGTTTCAGGGCTGAGACTGCGTAAGGCTGCAGTATCTTTGTGTGATGACCCAAGAGGGCTTGGGCTCTGACTATATGGCAGGTATATAGTCAGACATATCATGGGAAGTGATAAACAGTGACAAGAAAAGATTGCACTGCAGTGGATATGAAAGAGAAGGACCTAGATACCAACATGACAGGAGACTGAGGGAGGTCGAAGCGGATCATCAAAAACAGAGACCCCATATAAAGAGGGGCTAATAAAGCTAACAAAGAAGATAGTCGGGCACTGGGGGCTATCAATGTTCCTTGCCTTTGCCTTTCATAAGAGATTTTCAACATTTACAATCTCACTGTGTCCACCCCCATACATGGGGATTAATATTGGCACAAAATGAAAAAAAAAAATTAAAAAAAATGAAGTTGAAGCAACAGCACCTATACAGAGATAAGATACCAGTAAGAAAAAAATTATCTCATATTCTGATAAGAGGATTAAGGGGAAAGTATGTACATTCTTATTGCATGATGAACCAAAACCTAAAGAGAATTCAACAACCATTAACATAAGAGATTCTTAAATTATTTAAATAAAGTACTAGTGAACAATAATATTAATTTGCACCTATGCAACTCGTCCCGGGCATTCTTCAATATTAAAAAACAGGGTTAAGATTCGTTTTAGGCTCCCTTCCATCTCTTGATAAGTATATAAGGTTAGGTTAGCTCAGTTGGATTAGTTTAAAAATAGCTTAATCCAAATATTGGGGGCTGCAGAGAACTAATCTTTACCAAAACTGTGATATGTAATATGTCATACAGACAACCAACATGTAAAATAAGTTGTAATATTAATATATTGTCTACATCCTACGCCCTATGACTAAAGTCGACAAATACTAATTATAAATGTAGTGAATGCTTCTTTTCACGCCCCAAACGAGTGAAATGAAATTAATGAACATTGATAGAATATTTGCAACTACTAGAAAACAATTACTTCAATTATCAACTCGTTTCTTGACTGGGGGTGAACAATCTCAAATAGAGAAGAGGTTACCTGGCAATAAACCCCAGAAAATGCAAAGGTTTTTTCATTTTTCCTCCTCTTAAAATGTATTTTTTTCTAAATGGTGACTCTTACCATTCCTAAATATTCCTTTTTGTTTCCTAGAGCTTTTATGGTTTCCTTCCATCCATAATCTCGAGGAATTACTAGCCTGATTGACATTAAGGCTTAAATTATCTTCAGGAGCTTTGCATATCTTCAACTATCATTCCAACGGATTTTATATCCATCAGTAAACTACAATATCTTTTTCTATTATTCTTTTTATTCTTATTCGTCTCGTTACTCGATTCTCTGTCTCTCTCGTCCACTTGCTTACACCTCCTTCCATCTCTTGACCATCTCATATTATCCTGTAAGATTCCTGTCGGCTCAGTGAATTCTCTTTTTTCTTATAGGATAGTATTTTACGCCTTCCTATCTATCCCTTACTTTTGTCGGTTTCCCTAAACCTATCCATCCCACCCTTTCCACACACAACGGTTCTCTCTCTCTCCAACTCTTAACATTGATCAATAATCCAGCACAACAGGTCTACTACCACCACCATGGCACTCCCTCCCACCCAGCGCAAGGGAACCCCTATTTTCATTACTCTCAATACGTCTTTCACGTCAACGAGGTCATACTTACACCACCATACCATACGCTCCTTCGCCTATGTAGGCCAAGTTGTAGTAACGAGGACCCACTTCGAATAACTGACACCTGACAATTTCACCTTCAGGAGCGCCTCTTTCTTCCGTCATGGTTGAAAGTGTTACTCCGATCAAGTCCTGATAACTACTGAAGAGGAGCAGCGTTGCCAGTGACGTATTTACTTGACCCTCGGCTCCAGAGGGAAATAGACGCTAAATGTGGCGTCTATAGCATGTGTGTTTTTGTCTATACTGTATATATATATATATATATATATATATATATATATATATATATATATATATATATATATATATATATATATATATATATATATATATATATATATATATATATATATATATATATATATATATATATATATATATATATATATATATATATATATATATATATATATATATATATATATATATATATATATATATATATATATATATATATATATATATATATATATATATATATATATATATATATATATATATATATATATATATATATATATATATATATATATATATATATATATATATATATATATATATATATATATATATATATATATATATATATATATATATATATATATATATATATATATATATATATATATATATATATATATATATATATATATATATATATGGATTCGGTTTTACGTCACGAACTCCCTTTTCTACTAAGGGCTAGGACGTTAAGAAGGGCATCCAGCCTTATACCGCAGTTCAAACCTGCTGGGTCCACTCCCACAGTAGGGATTAATAGTGACGAAAATTGCAAAGCAATTTTGTTCTCGCTCATTTTCTTTGTAAGTCTTTCTAGTGTGAAAATACCAGACAGATTTCGGTATGAAATAATGAAGATTATATTCTATATATACGATGGCCGCAATCATTTTTTGTGAGAGGATTGGCCGAGTCAAAGCACTCATTCACTAGCAGATAATTCACTCCAATTATTCATTTATGCTATAATGTACCGCTAGATCTAGCCAAATATAGCTAAATCTAGCCGCGAACCTACTTGATTGACAATACTGTTGCTTATAAAATCACATTAAACACAGACTTTTAAAAAGTATATGAACTCTATTTTCATATATTTTCATATTCTTATGAACTATTTTATTTCATCGGATACTTTTCAATTCAAATAATTATATCGATATTTAAATCATTTTACAATTGCACTAAGATTTAGTAAAGAAAGCAACTGGAAATATTATTGGAATGAGACTGACGTTTCATGTCTCTTCAACGTCTAATTCAATTAATCTAATTGAAAATAAGATTTACACAATCATTTTAAGCAGCTAATAATACACTAATGCTTTAAGTACAGCTCATATGGTATTTATTTTTCATTTTGGTCAATGATGAATAGTAACTAAGACTTCAAATATACCGCCTCGTGACGTCATTCTGAAGTACTATTGTTAAAAAAATATGAATTTATTTACATTAAATTACATTTCAGTCGTTTATGTTTATAAAATGGACCTCTCAGTACACTACTTGTTAAAATTAAATTAAGCCTATATTCTTTTTTTCAAGGCATGTCCGTATCGGCTAATTTATATCGTAAAGTTCTTAACCATACAGGAGACGGGGAGTTACGATCATGGGGCTGTTTTCATGTGAGTACAGTTTTGAACTAAGGATGAACTTGAACTAGTAATAGTCATCTTGACATCCGGTGCTGGCCAGGTTGCCGGTATCACCGGATGTCGATGTCAGGGCATCTCTTCTCAGGTAACGTCCACATGACTCTCGGCATCTCTTACCTACTACTACTACTACTACTACTACTACTAATAATAATAATAATAATAATAATAATAATAATAATAATAATAATAATAATAATAATAATAATAATAATAATATTGTTGTTGCGGTTTTACGTCACGGACTCCCTTTTCTACCAAGGGCTAGGAAGGTTGCCTTCTTGAGAAGGACTTGTTTTGGCAGATGTAATCGTTACCCTGAGTGCATGTCCTTGCTAACCTCAGACCGTGACGGGGCGCGAATCCTCGACCTGACGCCTCAGAGTCGCGGACGCTACCGCTTGAGCCACGGTGACTACTAAATATAATAATAATAATAATAATAATAATAATAATAATAATAATAATAATAATAATAATAATCTGGAGTGGCTGAGTCAAGGCAAAATGCTCTGACTCATTGGG
>JAXCGZ010009569.1:55000-60000 GCA_037179515.1 Halocaridina rubra
CTTAAAAAGTAAGCAAGAAATAATTACCTAAGTAAAAAACGAGAAGTGAGGAATTTTGAAAGGGATATTACAAGGAAGGCTAAAGAGAATCCTAATCTTTTCCACAGCTTTGCCAGAGGAAAATTGAAGGTCAAAGAGCAAATTTTAAAGTTAAGAACATATAAATCAGATGTATGAAAAAAGTATATATTACCAAGCTGGAAAAAGTTCAAAGAGATGCTGCGAATCTGGTGCCAGAAATACGTAATCTCAGTTATGAGGAGAGGCTTGGTGAATTAGACTTACAGTCACTCGAAGCTAGAGAATGAAGGGGGATATAGTGACGGTCATTAATTTCCTTCATGGTTTTAAGAGAGTGAATAGGGTTCGATATCTTGATATGTTTGTCACTAGAACTAGAGGTCATAGTTTGAATCTTCGTAAGAAAACTTTTTTGTAAAAGTAAGGAAATACTTTTTTTTAGTGTAAGAATAGTTGATGATTGGAAGTCGCTAAGCGAGGAAGTAGTTAATGCTAACTGCATTCATAGTTTTAAGGATAACTATAAAAAGTATCATTGAGTATAAAAATGGATCCGAACAGAAGACGGAGTTAGGAGCGTAGGGCTCTTCCCCCTAAGTACAAGTATGTAATTACAATTAGGTGCTCGCACAAAGTATATATAGGCATGTATATACATACATAAATACATAAATTAAAACATGCTCACATACATATATATATATATATATATATATATATATATATATATATATATATATATATATATATATATATATATATATATATATATATATATATATATATATATATATATATACACATGTGTGTGTGTGTATATATATATATATATATATATATATATATATATATATATATATATATATATATATATATATATATATATATATATATATATATATATATATGATGCGTGTGTGTGTGTGGATGGTTACGGCTACGTGATGAACTGAAAGTAATTTTTGGAGGTCCTTAGTATTTTCCAGTGTGTGATTACCTAATTGTGATTACCTAATTGTGTTTACGGGAAAGAGCCCAAAGCTCGTATCTTCCCGTCTCCTGATCGGTTCCATTTTTAGACTTAGTGATACTTATCATACCTGTCCTTAAAACTATGGATTGAGATAGCATTAACTACCTCCTCGCTTAGCGAATTCCAATTATCAACTACTCTTACACTGAAAAAGTATTTCCTTACATCCTGCAAACAAGTTTTCTTACGAAGCTTCAAACTATGACCTCTAGTTCTAGAGCCAGCCATATCGAAATATCGATCCCTATCCACTCTATCATAACCATGAAGGAATTTAAAGACTGTCACCATATCCCCCCTTACTCTTCTAGCTTCGAGTGATGGCAAGTCTAATTCCCTCAGCCTCTCATCATAACCGAGATTGCGTATTTCTGGCACCAGTTTCGTGGCATGTCTTTGAACTTTTTCAAGCTTAGCTATGTGCTTTTTCAAGTGCGGATTCCAAAAGGGGGCTGCATATTCGAGTTTTGGCCTCACATAGGTTACATAAATATTTCTGAACATTTCCTTGTCCATGTGCCTGAAGGCTACCCTTACGTTTGATAAGAATGCATATGCTGCCCTTAATACGCCATTTATATGTATTTCTGGAGACAAATCTGCCAGTATGTTTACTCCTAGATCTCTCTCATTTTCTGTCTCTTGAAGTTGTACTCCAGCCACCGAGTAGTCAAGCTTGGGCCTTCTTGCACTTGTACCCATTCTCATTACCTTACATTTTGAGGTATTGAATTTCATTAGCCACTTTTCTGACCACTCATGCAGATTATTTAGATCCTCCTGAAGTTCTCTACCATTGTTCTCGTTTTTTACTTTCTTCACAATCTTTGCATCATCTGCAAACATATTCATGAATGAATTTACAGACTCTGGTAGGTCATTTACATATACAAGGAACAAAAGTGGCCCTAAAACTGAACCCTGTGGAACTCCACTACTAACTCTTCTCCATTCAGACACTGAGTGTCTTACTCTAACCCTCTGTTCCCTTCCTTCTAAGTAAGTTTTTATCCATTCCAAGACATTTCCACCTATTCTAGCCATTGATTGCAGCTTCCTAATAAGTCTCCCATGTGGAACAGTGTCAAACGCTTTCTGGAAGTCTAGGAATATGCAATCTGCCCAGCCCTCTCTTTCCTGTAAGATTTGGCTTACCTCATCATAAAATTCTAATAAGTTTGTTACTGTTGATCTTCCTTCTCTGAAGCCATGTTGCCTCACTGACAAAAAGTTGAAGGATTCCAAGTGAAGAGAGATATGTTTCCTTAGTAGTTTCTCCATAAGTTTGCAAACTATGCTGGTCAAGGAAACTGGTCTATAGTTCAGAGCCGTATCCCTCCTTCCCTTTTTGAAGATAGGTATCACATTTGCTTGTTTCCAGCATCTTGGAATCTCCCCCGACTCCAGTGACTCCTTAAATATGATACTTAGTGCCACTGATATTGTGTTTGTGCATTTTTTAAGCACATGAGGGGATATGTCATCAGGACCTGTAGCTTTATGAACATCTAAATCCATCAGCGCTTTGCATACCTCTGTGGCTGTAAGGTTGATGTTCTCTAGTACCGGCCCTTGAGCTTCTATCACTGCAATCTGAGGGGGTGGGGTATTTTCTACTGTAAATACTGACTGAAACTCCTTGTTCAATTCTTTGCAGATCTCTTCGTCCGTCTCAGTGATGCTTCCATCCGCTCTCTTTAGCCTTAAAACCTGTTCTTTTACCTTCAGTTTTCCTCTGATAAAGCTGTGGAAAAGCTTGGGATTTTCTTTAGCCTTCCTGGTGATGTCCCTCTCATAATCTCTCTCTGCCTCTCTCCTTTTACTTAGGTAGTCATTTCTTGCTCTTTTGTAGGTTTGCCAGGCATTTATGTTTTTTCTCCTCCTATACCTTTTCCAGCATTTGTCTCTCCACTCCTTAGCTCTTTTACACCCATTATCGAACCATTTCTCTCTGGCATGAATTACACCTACTTTGGTGACAGGTATGCAGCAATCTACTATCTTCCCATATTTCTCACAAAAGATGTCATACATTTCTTGTACAGATTTGTTGTAAAATAAGGTTCTCCAGTCAATAACTGCAAAAAGCTCATTCATTTTGATGTAATCTCCTTTCGGATAGTTCCTCCTCATGTCCTCAGTGCCTCTACTCTCAGGAAGAATGTCTTCAATGATATACTCCATCAACAACACACAGTGGTCACTCTTTCCAATTGGTGGTTCATACTCAATATTTTCAATATCCAACACATTATCTGTGAACACCAGATCAAGTAGTGATGGCTCATCCCCACCCCTGGCTCTTGTTGGTTCCATTACATGTTGGTGTAGGAAATTCCCTTGTACGCAATCTAGGAAGCTTGCCCCAAATGAGTCCTCACCACTGTGTGGGTCAAGATTTATCCAATCTATCTCTTTATGATTAAAGTCTCCCATAATCAAAATCCTACATTTTTTCTCCCGCGCCATGTTAACAACTGAGTTTATGACTTCAATCGTACCTATATGACTTTCCTCATAAATTTCAAGCCTATTTTGGTTCCTTGGTGGGTTGTATACAACAGTTATTATAATGCTCTCTGACCCAGTATTTATGCGAGCAACAAGAAATTCCCTGAACTCACTTTCTATAGCCAAGTTTATTTCTTCAACTTGTGTGTGTGTATATATATATATATATATATATATATATATATATATATATATATATATATATATATATATATATGTATATATATATATATATATATATATATATATATATATATATATATATATATATATATATATATATATATATATATTACTACTCATCTTCAGAAGTATCTCCTCTTCAAGTGATACCTCTGAAGATGAATAGTAGATAAACATACATGAAAGTACCAAGGATCTCCAAAAATATATTTTTAATATCCTTAAGTAGCTATAACCATCCACGATATATATATATATATATATATATATATATATATATATATATATATATATATATATATATATATATATACATATATATATATATATATATATATATATATATATATATATATATATATATATATATATATATATACATATATACATATATATATATATATATATATATATATATATATATATATATATATATATATATATATATATATATATATATATATATATATATATATATATATATATATGTGTGTGTGTGTGTGTATATATATATATATATATATATATATATATATATATATATATATATATATATATATATATATATATATATATATATATATATATATGACATGTTATAATGCTTTCTGAACCAGTATTCATGTGAAAAGCAAGAAATTTCTTGAACCTACTTTCTATGATAAAGTATATTTCTTCAATCTGAAACCTTTCACTGATGGGCAATTCTATCCCTCCACCAGTCCACTTAGATCTTTCAACCCTCTTTATTCTTAAGCCCTTAGGAAAAACTGTGACACCGTTTATGTCTTCACTTAACTTAGTCTCTGTAACTACTACTATTTCTGCCATACTGTTGTGAATCCTATCATTTAATTCTACTACCTTACCAGCTATCCCATCAGCATTTGTGTACAGTAATCTTAATGAGGCTGCATCCCCTGATTTCCGAGTAATGTATTCTATATCCTCCCCGCTATGGCTGGAAAAACTCTGAAACAAAATCTTTTCTTATCTTCTGCATTTCTTCTTCATTTTAGCTTCTTGTAATTAGCTTTTGCACCTTCCCATTGTGCTTACTACTCATCTTCAGTTTTTTTTTACTTTATTTTATTCACTAACACCTACTAAGACTCTCTTTAAGATTATGAACGCATTTAACATTTACTGTTTTTATGCTTAGCGAATGTTAATTATCAACTATTCTTACACTGAAGTTAAATATATATATATATATATATATATATATATATATATATATATATATATATAT
>JAXCGZ010009569.1:65000-90000 GCA_037179515.1 Halocaridina rubra
AGATATCCTAAGTACTTTCTAGTATATTTATCTACTCATCTTCAGAGGTGTCTAATTTACAGTAACGACAGAAGCGATATATGTATGCACCAGTGCATAAAGAAATAAGAAAAAGTTAGCAACTCAACAATGACATTACATAAATGGTAACAATTTAATATCCAGGTGTAAAGTTTTATATTTCCCGCCAGGTGCAGCAAATGAACCCTTGACCTAATGAGACTGATCAAGACGAGAGACTAGCGGAATTTTGTGAGAAAATGTGAGCTACTTCAGGTGATGGAAGGAAAATCATACAAAAATATGATAATAGTAATAACAACAGCAACAATGCCAACAACAACACTACTACTACTACTACTACTACTACTACTACTACTACTACTACTACTACTACTAATAATAATAATAATAATAATAATAATAATAAAGGTAAAGGTTGCCGGGTTTCAGTTCCGATAGCCATCTAAGATGCTTCTCAGAAAGTCAACCGGGGCAAGCCCCAACCCACCACTGTGGTACCTAGCCACAGCAGTAACCTGCCAGTAAACAGCTTAATCTCTCGGCCTAGGATGGTAACCGATCTGCCGACCTCGTGAATGCGAAGCCAGCGCGTTACTACTGTACTAGCCAGAGGCTAATAATAATAATAATAATAATAATAATAATAATAATAATAATAATAATAATAATAATAATAATAATAATAATAATAATAATAATAATAATAATAATAATAATAATAATAATAATAATAATAATAATAATAATAATAATAATAATAATAATAATAATAATAATATCAACAGCAATAACAACACATACATGAAGAATTGCACAAGGAGTTTAAGTCATTATTTACAGAAGAAAATACTTCACCCCCTCAGATTGCAGAGAACATCATCTCTTCAGCCACAGATATATGCAAAGCTTTGATGAAGTTAGATGCCCATAAAGCTACGGATCCTGATGATATATCCCCTTATGACTTACGTACTGATGAAGTGGGGTATGTCAATATCGGTGGCGCTATGTATCATATTTGAAAAGTCGCTGAAATCTGGGGAGATTCCAAAATGTTGGAAACAAGCTAACGTGGTACCTATCTTCAATAAGGAGAGAATAGACACAGCTTGACCAACATAGTTTGTAAAGTTATGGAGAAACTACACAGAAAACGCAGCTCTATTCACTTGGAATCCTTCAACTTTTTGCCAGTGAAACAACATGGCTTCAGAGAAGGCAGATCTACAGTAACAACCTAATTGAAATGTTATACTGAGGTAGGCCAGACTTAATAAGAAAGAGAGAGGGCTAGGCAGATTGCATATTCTTATATATTCAGAGGGCATTTGATACGGTTGCAGAAGGGAGACTTATTTAGAAGTTGCAAGTAATGACAAGAATAGGTGGAAATGAATAGGAATGAATAAAAGCTTACTTATAGGACATAAAAAGAGGGTTTTAGTGAGACACTCAGTATCTGATTAGAGAAATTAGTAGTGTGGTTCCACTGGGTTTAGTTTTAAGGACACTTTTGTTCCTTGTATATGTCAATGACCTACTAGTGTCTGTGGATAGAATGCGTTCATTACTAGTATAGCAGATATAGCTGTAAGGTTTGTTTCCCTTATAGACCTTCTATGGTGTAGTTGGTAACGCCTTAGCACAGTAATTATATGTCCTAGGTTCAAGTCCTGGTCGGGGTAAAAATTACTCATATATATATATATATATATATATATATATATATATATATATATATATATATATATATATATGTATATATATATATATATATATATATATATATATATATATATATATATATATATATATATATATATATATATATATATATATATATATATATATATAGAGAGAGAGAGAGAGAGAGAGAGAGAGAGAGAGAGAGAGAGAGAGAGAGAGAGAATTTCATTAACAGAAAAAGGAACTCATTTCGATATCCATGTGTTTTTAAGGGTTATTATTTTATCTTTTAGAGTTAACGAATGTTTTTTCTATCAGTGGTATCAAAGACTTTGATAAAAGGTTCCAAAAAAAAAAAGAATGTACCGAATCCAATTACACCATATCACGTAGGCCTAGATTTCAGCATCTTTCTGAAAAGTGCCTTATTTGACACTATCTGAAATATATCTTATACTTTCTTCCACTCATGATGAGTTCAAAATGGTATTCAAAACTGAAAAAAGAAACAATTCAGATATTGAACAATGACCCATTTGAAGGACACTGCATACAACGTGACGCAATCTCTTGAGCTGAATTGGTTAGTGGTTAGGTTACGATTTTGTTAGTGAAGATTCTTCGAAGCATTCGCCATTTCTAACTCTTCTCGATCCGAGAGAACGTGTCGGAGCTGGGTCACACTTAGGGCCAATTGTCAATTATATTGAAATGACCATCTCTCGACCTTTATTCGGTACTGTGAACTAAGAGTGTCTTATTTTAGTAGCTACTAGGGGTGGAGCGAGGGGACTGGTAATCCCCTCCTCTGTGTTCCCCCTCTTATGAGGGGGAATATGGCTCTTGAATATAGATAGATAGAATACTTATATTACAGTATATGTTATGGATTATATTAGAGCTATAATCCAAGCTTTATGTCATTAATTCGCATTATGGGGGTTGACACAGACAGAGTGTGGTTTAGGGATTATGACTGGATGCCCTGCCTAGCGCCCTACGGTGATTTTTTGCGGGTGTTCCTCCAGAAGGTTTTTGGAAAATTTATTCATATTTATTTAATTCATGTTTGGACAAATTCTCGATAAAATATATTTTATATATATTGTATTAAGAAGTTTGTTATCAATATACTACCACTACTACTACTACTACTACTACTACTACTACTACTACTACTACTCCGGAGTCATGTGCGCTGACCACTCGACTAACGTGGTCTCCATATTGTTATATTATTACCAATTAATGGTAAATCAATCAATAATGAATTTAAATGACTAGTTATAGCAAATTCGCAAAACAAATACAAGAGTATTTAAAGTAATAGGAAAAAAAAATCGGCTGTGATACAAAACGTAAAAGAAGAAGAAGAAGAAGAAAAAGATTCTTAGCGGATTTCTTTCATGTTCTAAAGCTATATAGTTATATATAAATCATTCTCACTCTAAGATCACTCTCTACAATGGTAACAAATGCAAAATTAGAAAATAAATCAGAATTCCAGCAGAAAATTACTAACACGCATTAATTACAAAATAAATAAATTAATTAAAAATGGTGATTTAATTTCTAGCTAAGTGTTTCATATTGATTTAAGAGTGTTTAAAAGTAATATATATTTCAGTGAAACCATTCTCTTGTTAAAATAAAGTATTTTTAGTGTTAATTTATCAATGTTTTTACTGTGTATGCTTTTCATACTTTGTTTAATGTGTGAAAATGCGCTTCAAGCTTTTCATTCTTTCTCTGCCTCGTGTTGTTGATGAGGTAAGATTCGGCCTCGGTAACTTCTTTTCTATAAAGTGAAAAAATTAACTCATTTAGCAAATATATCCTCGTTTTGGTAATAATATTCCCCACAGCAATTGTTTAGAGTGGTTATGACATCAATTCTGTTTAGCAGTTGAGGGTTTAAAAGGCTTGTTTAGTTATCCATTTGTGTTGCTCAACCGCTTAGCGAAAGTGATCTCGTAGTTATATTCCTGTAAATTGTTTCATGTTTATACTGTATTTAGTATTCCTCTTGCTTTTATGTAATATTTTACGTTGTTTTGACAATTTTTGGTTTGCAGTTGTCTTGGGTTCGAATCCCGGCCAGGGACAAACCGTTTAATATTTTCATGTGTATATTTGATCATATGTTTAATGTTACTTTACCTCTTGTAATAAAAATAACCAAATTTTGGTTACAATTTTTTGTTACGTCATGTTAAGGTAACTGGTAACTGATATGAACTAACCATATCTCTCTAACTTAATATTTTGAAAGATTATTACTTTCACACCCGCCAAGCCCCTTTCAGATATTCACTACTAGCAAGAATGATGGAATAGTTAATATAATCTGCATTATTTAAGAAAAGGTGAAAATAATATCCTAAGCTCATTCCAATGTAGATTTAATATAAGATAATATGCGACTGTCAATTAATTCATGCAGATAACTTTTTGTTTAATCTTGAAATAGCTGAGGGAGGTAACATCTGGAAATTATTATTCATCAAGTAGGGTCGTAAGCCAAAGATATGCACTACAATTCACATATTACTTCCCTAATACTGCCCAAGTATTGTTGCAAATCCTAGCAAAACGGAACATATTAGTGACCTCTAAATGGGTCAGTCTTTTGAAGCTAAGAAAGATGATCTTTTTTATAATTGATAAATTGATGTTTTAACATTGTAATTGACATTCAGTACTGTAATTTTTATTTAAATTGTTAATAATCATAGGATGGGTAGACTGAAGGGAGGAACATGTAAGTGAATGGTAGCTTGATCATATCATTTGTTCGAGGAATCAGGATTCTACACTAAATTATCTAATGAATTAAATCATAGTATTATATGTTTTCTCTGTGATTTTCTTGTAAGTTTTACGTTGACTTGTACAAAATGGTATTAATGTTACTATGCACTTGCTCTCTAATGTTTCATTCTGCAACTTTCCTTTTTTTCTTTTTCTACTACTTCACTTTCTCTTATTTATTGTTTCATGTGATGCTTCCACATCTTCCAGCAATTGTTGCTCAGGTATAGAATGTGACAAATAGATTATGCTGCCTTCAGGAGAATGTGAACTACTCACTGAAGGAAATGGCTAGCTGTAATAATTGTATATTCTTTTCATGATGTTTGTGTGTACTATTAAAAGAAATCCTTAAGTGGCAATTTGATTTAGTAGACTTATTTTTTGACCTCCATTGGCCCTGATCTTCAAACTTCTGAGAAAATTCACAATAATTATTTAAATTTTTTCAGTCCCTAATTCCGGTTCCAACGGTGCCTTAATCCACGCATTCAAGATGGTTAGGGTGGACAAACAAACATGGAAGGCGAATTACTTTACCAAGATCACCCAGCTTTTTGACGAATTCAGCCGTTGCTTCATCGTCGGTGCTGATAATGTGGGCTCCAAGCAGATGCAGGAAATTCGTATTGCTCTGCGAGGTCATGCTGTTGTTCTTATGGGAAAGAACACCATGATCCGCAAGGCCATTCGAGGTCATTTGGAGAACATCCCAGCTCTGGAACGGTTAGTGAAATGCATGTATTGTGATCATAAGTCGTCTGATTTTGATACCATAAAATGAGTATTAACAGAATTATGTAAAGGGTTTACTTAAAAATTAACTTATACATATGATTACTGTATAGGTAGCATTATATATGTTGATTGAATATTGCATCATGTTGCCAAATAGCTTATAGTTTGAATATTGCCACAAACTCC
The DNA here is from genome assembly GCA_037179515.1 of Halocaridina rubra. Lineage (NCBI taxonomy): Eukaryota > Metazoa > Arthropoda > Malacostraca > Decapoda > Atyidae > Halocaridina > Halocaridina rubra. Next base: position 70,446 of record JAXCGZ010009569.1, read on the forward strand.
AAAGTGTGAGGTATAATATGTTATGCTCTCTCTGTAATTACAATATATGAAATTCGTATGAAAAGTTACTTTCCATACAATCTACTTGCATTCTGTATATTTGCTCTACAATGTCTTACATGCAGCAGAACTAGTACTAATTGACACTTGTTCTTTTATCTCTTTGTTTCTAAGAGTATTTTCTGATCAGTACCTCTCCTTTAATTGTAATTTCGTATCAAACTTGTTATAGGACCTTTGTAGCCATGTTAATCATTGATACTTTTCTGACTGTCACCCTACTTATGCATTCATTAAGCATTTAATATATCTTTTTTGCACGCTACTGTGTAAGCTAAGTGATACTGCACACTATTCACCTATTGATATCAGCATTAGTGGTAATTCTCCATGAAGGTAAAAGGACAGTCACAAGCCACTGAACTATTTCCAGCTGTTTTTGAAGAAAAAGTTTAATCTACTTTAAATTGTGTTTTCATGCTAATGGGACAATGGCAAAACTTAATGGAATGAACGAAATGAGTGTCACACTCCTATTTTGTATATAGTATACTCCCTTAAATGAGATGGTTTAATGAAAAACTGGTACTGTACTTGGAAACAGCATGCTTCATATTTATTATAGCTCATAAAAAGACTAATATGTGACTGTTTATTATGTATAGTAATGTATGTTTTAATATGTGTTGGGATCATATTTTGCAAGTTTTAACCATTACCTTGTGTTGCAGGCTGCTCCCTCACATTGTGACCAACGTTGGTTTTGTCTTCACCAATGAGGACCTTTGTGATATCCGTGACAAGCTCTTGGCCAACAAGAAGAGGGCTCCTGCTCGTGCCGGTGCCATCGCTCCTTGCCCTGTCACCATCCCTGCCCAGAACACAGGCTTAGGACCTGAAAAGACCAGTTTCTTCCAGGCTCTGCAGATCCCTACCAAGATTTCAAGGGGTACCATTGAAATTGTCGTAAGTATTGTGGTATCTTTGCCTTGTTTAGAATAGTGTTTGTACTTGGGAACAGCTTACCACTATAGAATGGGAATTGTGTAATCAAGTTTGAATAGAGCATTTTGGTTTAGTGATGTGAGAAGATCAGTATACGTATGTTCTTTAAAGATAAGGGAAAGCGCTCCACCTGAGCAGTAAACACTTGGATAAAGAGGCGAAGGTTTGGTATTAGTAATTCTTGACATACATGCATACATATAAAGTTGCCACAATCTCCCTTGTAAGGAGGATTGATGCGTCAGAGCAAACATTCACCTGAAACTAATATACCTTGATCAGATAATCCTAGCTCCTTGGGGATAAAGGGGTTAGGGGAGTAATCAGGGTATATTAGCTTCTGGTGAATGTGTATGCTTTGACACTGCCACCCCCTTTTTTATAAAGCTGTGCATCAATAATGCCTGTAACATGGAGAATGTTAGTTTGATGTTCATCGCATCAGCTACAGTAATATTGGGGTTTTGTTTTGTAAGATTGATATGCTGACCTTATTTCTTTTGTGATATTGGAGCTAACAACCCCATACAGGCACCATGTATTTATATGTTTTTAATCATTATTTTTTTTAATACATCATAGCATAAATTACAGACAGTAATAGATTGGCTCTCCATATTTCTTTCTTCTTAATGATTAACTTAGAGGCGATTGTATGTTCAGGTGCTAATAGCAAATTTTTTTTTTCTTTACTTTAACAGAATGCAGCTTCCCTTGGTAGATATGCTATCATTTTCAGAGTAAAAAAAGATTCACATAGATAACTCCAGAAATATTGTAGAGTAGTTTTTTCTTTAATATTTCTCATGTATTAACCTTCAAAGGCAAATTTACAGTCAATGGGGAGAATATTATTTGAATGTTATTCCTTTGAAAAATTACAGATATGCAAGTTGAGTAAAATAATGGTGTTATTACTGGTAATTAAAACCTGATTAATGCTTTTGCATCCTTACATTATTAAATTAATCTAGTTCCCTCATTTTTAGAATGATGTGCAGTTGATGAAGGAAGGTGATAAGGTGGGTGCTTCAGAAGCCACACTTCTGAACATGTTGAACATCTCCCCCTTCACCTATGGTCTCCAGATTCAGCAGGTTTATGATCAAGGCACTGTTTTCAACCCTAGAGTGCTTGATATCACTGATGATGATCTTATTGGTACATTCCAGACGGTAAGTTACTTCATTTTAGGGTTCATCTTAGTTTTTCTACTATAATCTTCAGTGGGTAATAACTTGTACGTAGCTTTGGATTTTATTCTTTATATATTAGTTTATGTAGGAAGAGTTTATAGCACAAAATTGAGTGGTTTGTTACTATTGTATAGTGCCTATATTAGATCATATTTACATACCATATCTGAAGTTCTTTTTCTACATACTCTAAGAATACTGTAAGACTTCTTTTGATGATAGTAATTACCTTGAAGATAGTGCCCATATATTGCAGTATTTAATTTTTTATTTATGTTGCCCTATAAGGTTTACATATTTGCTTACCATCTAAACAATTAACAGTTGCATTTAAAAAATGTGAAGGCGTATACTTTGATTACTGAGTTACCTGATAAAAATTCCCATATAGGAGTTTATAAGTTTTAAGAGCAAGACATTTGTATTTAGCAATGTGAAGTAATCTCAGGGTGCTCGAGGCAAGTCTCCTAATATTACCTTATATAACCTAGGTATTTACAGGGTTTTTTAACTTTTCGTGGGGTTCTAGGGGTCACTCATCTTTACATCCTAGATTTTGATCATTTTTATTTTGAAAACTCTGTGGATACTTACTTGAATTTCGTATAATATTATTCTCTTTTTCCTAATCAGGGCTTGAGCAATGTGGCTGCTGTGTCTTTGGCCATTGGCTTCCCAACAGTTGCTTCTGTACCTCACTCCGTTGTCAACGGCTTCAAGAGGCTCTTGGCTCTTGCTGCTGTTACTGACATCACTTTCAAGGAGGCTGAAACCCTCAAGGAGTTCTTAGCTGTAAGTTTCATGATAGTTATACAGTATATGTATTTTATCATTTATATAGCATTCAGCCGTAATGCCCCAGGGATTATTAGGGATACGCAGAATGGCACACAACGAACATCATTTACCTGTTTGTGGGTGGTAAGAGTCTCCGTTTCTTACTGATTTAGTGTCATTTTGGCTTGCGATGGCAAAATTCGAAATGCAAATCAGTTTGCTTAGGAGAAAGTTTCACATATTCAAACTTAAGATTCCATTTGACTATAAGAGAGCTTCACTTAATCAAGCCACATTTCGTTTTGAATAGGAGAATGCTTTTCTTATCCAAACTAAGCTTCGTTTTGACTAAGGGAAAGTTGTACCTTTCAAAACTTAAAAATGTTCGTTTTCAATAGGGGAAAGTTTTACTTATTCAAAAGTAGGTTACGTTTTGAATAGAAGAATTACTTACCCAAACTAAGTTTTGTTTTGAGTAGGCGAAAGCTTTACCTATTAAAACTCACTTATGTAGTTGATTGTAGATGAAGAGAAATTATATGATACTGGAAAAATATATATTGACAGGTATATGGGAAAATAGAGAGTAGGTATTGTTTGGTATATCTTGTTCAGAGAGAGGCTTTGTAATTAGAAATTTTGTGAAGGAGAGATATGCATACATATAAGGAAGGTAAGTAATTATATAGAGTAAGATTAGGTTGAGGATTTAAAAGGATATGCAAGTTGCAGTGTGAGGAAGTTTGTGAAATTATGAGGAAGAATAGGCTGTACAGTGTATTATGAAATGCTTTGAGAGGGCCATGATTTAAGTGAGGAGTACAAGAGTTGATGGTATTTATGATGAAACGGGTAACTTAAAAAGCTTGCAGGAGATATGAAATGTGTGGAGGAGAGTTAAAAGACATTGGAAGGTGGTATATTTCGTGAGGAAAGTAGGTGGCAAATACTTTTGGGGTTAATGAAGGGTTTTAATATGTTGACGAAGAATGGATTATAATAGCTTATGTAACTTGGGAAATGAAGTCGGCATAGTATACAGTGATGAGGTGAAAAGGATTTTTACAAAAACAGTAGGTTAGAAGCAACTAGTGTAGATAATGAAAAAAAAATGAGCCAGGAGATAGATGATGGTGAATTAACAATTATAACTGTTGTATTGGTTGTCTATATGGAGAATTTGAATTAGATTGAAAAAGATTATGTAGATATTTCTGATGGAGATAGATTGTGGGACAAGTTTTCACGTAGATATTTCTGATGGAGATAGATCGTTGGACAAGTTTTCTATTTTTTGAAGGATCAGTCGTTTTGGCGCAACATTTGATTTGGCAAACCTTAATGGGAAGGGGTAACTGGTGCTGTTAGGTATTTGTCGGTTGAGTACTGCAGGCGTATGGTTTTGTAGACCTGTTTGTTCTGAAGGATGTGTGATAAATTTGAATAACGGAATAGAATTAATTGCGTATGTGGATTTGTAGGTGTACATTATAAAGTAGTTAAAAGGCTGATTTGAAAGTTTTTCAGTGATATTGCATGACTGCTGTTTGAGAAGGAAGTTATGTTAGACTTGATTTAGGTGATATGTCACTCTTGGTGTTTAGTTTGTAGTATTATAGTTGGCATAGTGAGAATAATTGAAGGCCAGTTCAAAGTTGCTAGATTGCTGGAAGATTAGTGGTCAGAAAGTAGGGTAAGTTCCTGTGTGCAGGTGACCGTGATCTAGTTGCTAATTTGAAGTTGAAATTGCAGAGATTACTGATGGACTTTGGTTAGGTATAATATAGGAGGAATAAAAAGAAAAAGAAGAGCATACCGAGTGATGAGATATATGTAGATTTTAACAGTTATATTGGGAGGAAATACGAAAACTAACAGTGACTAGAGTTGAGTAGTGTAAGAGAAAGAGGTGATTAGCTGTTTGGGTCTCAGAGTAGGGCTTAAAAAGAGAGAGCTGTTCTGAGACAAACTTAGATTTGATTGCATGAGGGAACAGTTGATCTTGCAGCATTGTACATTAATGAGTTATTACAGCTAAAGCCAGCTTAAGGAAGGAAACTGAGGTATTGAGTGTGAAATTAGTAACTTCCATAGAATGCATTAGAGAGAGAGAGATTTCGGAACAGAAGCTTAATGTTATCAGTATAACAGAGACTTCTTACTTTTTTGACAAAACTGGAAAAGATAAGTATGAAAATGCTCAGTGGGATATGCAGGGATTATTTACTGTGGGTGTAAGTTTGAAATTGGACTAAGGGAGATGAGGATGAAGATGAATGAAGTACTTGCTAAGAGAAACCTTGATTCAAAGGGATGAGACTTTTGCATGACATTACCTCAAAGAAGTACTCTACTTTTAGGAGGAATGACTATGGAAATCCTTGGTTGTAAAGGATGGTAGGGGCATGGATATTGTTGATTAGTGTGTCACGTGTATGCATGTTTGCATCTAAATTGAAATATTTTTTTTTACCACGTCTGGTTTTCGAAAAGAGAAAATATTGTGTCATGGTTAAGGCCCTGTGTTCTTTTGGAGAATTTTGTATATTCAACATTATATACAAAGTATATGATATAAGGGCATTTGTTTATGTTGTGCATATGCTTTTCTGTGAGCGAATGATTGTTTTAAGATATGTAATTGAGTATTATAGTTGGGACTGCAGTAGCGCAGTGTTTAGAGCACCCAAATTGGGAAATGACGCACCCGCAACTGCTCCCACCAAGGGGCATAAGTAAGAGCATACAGCCATAATTCCCCATCTTTAATCTGTGGCCACCCCCATAATGAGGCTTAGTAGTGACATTAGAGCAAACAAATAGTTGAGTCCTATATTTGTGTCTTCTTTTGGTGATTTAGATGGTTTATAGAATTTTTTTTCAAACTATTTGTAGATAATGAATTCATTACGCCTTATTTACATTTCAGGATCCAAGCAAGTTTGCTGCTGCAGCTGCCACTTCTGCACCTGCTGCTGCTGCCCCAGCCGCTGCTGCTGAAGCTCCCAAAAAGGAAGAGGAGCCCGAGGAAGAGTCCGATGATGACATGGGCTTCGGTTTGTTTAACTAAACGCCCATCATGGTGTTGGTTAGTAAATAAACCTTAATGAAAATATAATAAAATTTTTATTTGTCCTGTTTTCCTGATAATAGGAGTTGGCATACATCCCAGCATGGGGCTTCGTAACCAGGGTTTCGTAATTTTCATTATTCACGTGCTCAAGCGGTAGCGTCTGCGACTTTGAGGCGTCAGGTCGAGGGTTTGCGCCCTGTCACAGTCTGAGGTTAGCAAGGGCATGCGCTCAGGGTAATGATTACATCTGCCAAAAACAAGTCCTTCGCAAGAAGGCAACCGTCCTAGCCCTTGGTAGAAAAGGGAGTCCGTGACATAAAACCGGAACAAGAACAAGAACATTTTATATTGTTTTTTTTTTGTGGTTTGTACTTGTGGTTGTTGGATGTCTTGCAGCAAAAAAATATTTTTGGGGAAAGAGATTACCTCCAATATTTATCGTATAACTTTTGAGTCACTCCTGTGAGGTAGAACCTACTTGAGGTCTTCTAACCTCAGGTGATGAGGGGATGCAAATTCAGGACACGAAAAAAGTGCCCTCCAGGGATTTGAAGAGGCAATGGACTTGGGGAGAGAATTTTGATGTTTGAAATGTCTAATGGTTGAAGGCCAGAATGAAGCAAAGGTCTCTTGATTGAAAGACTAGTAAGAATGGATAGTGAAAGAATGGTAAAGATTTACGTTCTTGCATATTTTTGAATAATGAATGAAGCTGTGAGAACTGCGGCAGTGCACTGGTTAGAGTGTTTGACCAAGGAGTGAATTTATTTCATGCTTACCGCAAGGCATCCAGCTCCAACCTGTCTCACCACCCTTAATTAAGACCAAGCATCACCTGGTAGCGAATTGCTGTGGAATGCTTTGACACCTTACCAGGTGCAAAAAATTCCTCATCCCTCGTATACAAATTCTAAATATCTGGGATTATCGTGGACACGATAATCCCGATTGCTAAGGAAGAAAAAGATATCACCCTACCCAGTAACTAGAGACCTATTATTTTAAATTACTTTTAACAAGTTGTGCGAGAAGATGGTGAACGCCTGTGTAGTCTGTTACCTAAAAGAAGAGGTCTATTTTCACCCTGGCAGTTTGGGTTTTGATAAAATTGTTGAACTATAGACCCTTTATCTCTCTTGAGCAGGGATATTCAGACATCATTTGCATAGATGAAGTAAATTCCCACCCCCCCCTGGCAAAAACCCAAAAGACTACCTGGGGATGTGGAATTTTAAAACTGCTCTCCAATTAGGAGATTAGTGGATATGTTAAAATTTCTTCATTCCTTTTTATCTGACCGACAGATTGGTGGGAAACATTCTGACTTCTTTGAACAGGAAGGAGTACCACAGGGGAGTGTGATTAGCACCACATGGTTCAGTGTGTTGTTTAATGGTTTCATCAGTCAGATTCCACTTGAAATTAGAGGTTATCTGCTGATGACTATACTTTACACTTCAGGAACGACAGGAGTGGAGGTTATTCAAAAGCTTCAGAGCAATATGTACTATATCTGGGAGAACTGTTAAACAAGGTTTCATGTTTTCAGGACTAAAGACCTCATTGTCAGGATCACTTACGTCAGACAAAAACACATCCTGGCATTGCAATTGAAAAATTACATATTGCCATTTTAAATGAAGTATAGTTTTTAGGAGTCAATCTTGATGCTAAACTTTTTTAGATCACATGTGACTGACCTTGCTCAAGGGTGAAACATTCTTTAAATTTACTTAAAAGTTGTTTTGGCATTTGATTGGGGGACTGGTAAAGAATTACCTCTTCCACTTTATCGATATTTGTGTCAAACTAAAGTCGATTATGCATGCCAGGTGTATTCGTCACCTTTCAAAGCCACCTTGCAGAAACTAAATATGCATAATATAGCCTGCTGGCTAGTACAGTGGTAACGCGCTGGCTTCGCATTCACGAGGTCGAAAGATCGGTCCCCGTCCAAGACCGAGAGTTTAAGCTGTTTACTGGCAGGAACTGCTGTGGGTGGACATCACAGTGGGGGGTTGGGGCTTGTCCTGGCTGACGAATACCCATTGTAAAATGGAAATAAAGTTTATTATTATTATTATTATTATTATTATTATAATATGGCATTGTGTATATGCACTGGTGCTTATCGCACATCTTCCAATGAAATCATACTGGTGGATGCTGATGAACATTCACTTCAATGGGAAGAAATGTCCCATCGTTATCTAGAACAGAGCAGATACAGAGCCTAACCGGTTTACTTGACTGCCTGTGACAAATATAGCCAATATGGACTAGACCACACGCATCAAAATTGCTGGATGTTCAATATTCTGAACCGTGTCATCTGATTGGTTTAGAATCTTTGAATGTGTGCAGTTAAAAGAACCTGAGTATCCTCCATGGTTATTCCCATCTCCGCTGGTTTGTAACCTTGACGAGATACATAAAGATGAGCCTAGTGATGTGACCAGGGCCAGGTGCCTTACACAATACAGAGCACAGTGCTTACGAGCTCATCTACACAGATGGATCTTAATCAGAGGATGGGGTTGGCTTTGCTTTTGTCCATGTAGGAAGAGAAGAACATTGTGAGCGTTTGCCTCCACAGTGTTTTGTCTTCACTGCGGAAGTGATTGCTATCATTTGTGCTCTACATTTTCTATAGCCCATTCAGAAAATTTGTCATACGCTGATTCAATGCTTTCCATCCAGGCTATAAATTCTTATAAGCCAGTACACCCGCTAGTAGGGAAGATTCAATCCTGGATGTATCGTCTCCATACCAGACGTAAGAAGGTAGTTTTTTATTGGTAGTTTTTCATTGGGTCCCAGCACATGTGGGTATCAAGGGAAATGAGAGAGCTAACTTTTTGGACGAGAGCCCGTCGTGAATATCGACCCTCAAAAATTCAGATCCCTCATACATATGTTTATGATTTAATTAAAATGTTTATTCCTAATGAGTGGTGAACCCATTTGAGTGGTTTGACCTCATACTTTAAACTTAAATCTGTCAAAGACTATCTCTCGATAGTGTATTCCTTGAACATCGGATTGCAGAGCAGAAATTTTTCACCGAGTCACTGGTATTATTTGGAAACCTGATAGCATGCAACGTTTAGGGCATATTCTTTAGGTGGTTCACGACTTGCTGTCTTAGACTAATATTTCAAAAGTAATTCATTTTAATACTTGACAAACTCTTGGAGAATATTCATATCTAGACCAATTTTTGCCCTAACAGTAGAATCCCACCATAAGTTGTTTTTGGTGAGACTGGCACACAATTGTAAGTTTGGAAAATGCAATGACAATTTTTTTATGCCTGACCTAAGCGCTTGAAAAGTACTGTACCTTGTACTGTACTGTATATATGCATAATCTCTAAACTGTAATTTGCTTGGAAATACAGTACAAGTATATCCATTGTGCTGCTTTATGAGAAAGTGGTTATAGTGCTAATAACTGCATAATTTATTAAAACTCCTCTTGACAGCTCTCAGTGACAACCAATCCTTTGCTATGAAGAAGATGCAGCAGTCAGCTATACATTTATTCCATTTACAGTACACTTTTCAAGACTTCATTATAGTTTATTTATCCTTGCTTAATACTGTACTTATATATTTAATTATATTACTTACTTTGTTCAACTTAACAATAAAGAATTTGATTACACATACACTTGATTTCTTTTAACTAAATTGTCTTAATTTAATTTAATACAGTTTATTTTGATTAGTTAAATATTACACAGTAAGTTGACCATGATAATTGTTGCTGTCCATTAAAGGAACTATACCAATGTCGCATGCTAGAAAGTTTTATCATAGTGGATGAGGGTAGAGGTGCAAGCAGAACGGCTGCCCTAAAAAGCTGGGTCAGTGTTGTGTTTGTCTTTCTATTCATTAATGTCTAACTAAATGTAGCCTACAAATCTGCACAGTTAGCCTTTTCCTATCTTCATAGGTGTGCAGTAGTACAAGAAGGCCTTATCGATCGGCCATTGTAGTCTTAAAAAATGGGATGCGTTCATTTCTTGTTCCTTTATTATTTCACAGCTTCACAATAACACGTGGCCCAGATTTTATTATGTTGCTTCTCCTCCGTGTCTTTGTTGTCTTGCCGTTCTTTATCAGGAATCATTGCTAGCGAAAGATCTCATAGAGAGTTGTAGGAGAGTTCTTTGGTATGTTAGTTAACAAATTCCTCCATATCAGTCTTGTCCACATTGTGTTCCAGCATTTCTTCTGACAATGCGATCTTTGAAGACACCTGTTCAAATGAATAGTTATTTGGCATCAAAACCTTGATAATATGGAATGTGAAGTGAGGTCTTTAATTGATCAAAACCATCCATCTAGTGCAAGCATGAGTTATTATTCCAGGCATCTGCTTTACTCTGTATGGCATGAATATTATGTTTCTTCCAGAACTCTTTCAGTGAAAGATTTCGATTATGATGACGTGTTAATTGCTGCCTTTCCAGGTTCACAGGCAATGACGATACTAGGTTAGCTTTCATATTTTTGAGTGATTTTCAGATTTGCATGTCAATTGCATAGAATTTGTATGTAGATTTATTCTTACCATCAGCTGTTCTCTTGTTTCCAGGCTTTTTTAATAACCTGAAAATATAACAAGCAAAAACATAATAAATCAGACACTTGGGAAAACTTATTTTTGGACCTGAAGTGACAGTATCCTCGGCATAGGTCTGCCCTCCAGAGCTGTAACTCAAAAAAGGAGCAGCAAGAGAGAGCAAGCTGACACAACAACGTTCTGCTCCTCTTGGAGCTAGAGAACCTGGGAGAGACTTTGGTCATCCAGGTGATTACCTTGTATCTCAATACAACACACTTTCTTTTTCTACACCGAGAAATGACACTGGCTGAAGACATTTAATGCAACCAATGAAACACTGTGGAAGACTTCACTGCTTTCACCTATATGTGCCACCAATACTTCATAAATTCACTGGGAGGTCTGGGAGAGAGCTCAGGATCAGCAGTGATCTTCCTTAGCTACTCTGGGCTGTTCGGCCAGGTAGTTCTGGGGGCAACAAAAATAACTTGTTTGCACCAATGTCCATATGTGAACTGAATAAGAGAGCAGGAGTGGAAAACAATACTGTACCCCACAATATCTAGGTCTCGCAGTTTGTTTTCCATATTTTGTGTTGCGATTTTTTGCAGTTTTTTGGGGGGGGTTATATGTAAGTCTGCCATAATTTCATATACTATATGTATTTTTAATGAGAAAAATAAAAAGCATTGCTTTGCTGTACTAAGCATGTAATTTCTTTGTCAGCAGCTCTTCCCATCATGGTGAGGGATTGCTGATTCTCACAATCCTCATATAAGAATAATGGTTGGTCAAGGCTTCAAATTTTACGACCAAAACCAGTCGCTCATCCTGACACAATCCCACTTTATTTATCAAAACTTGGATCCAGCACTAGTTTTGACAATGCTAACTGATAATGAATCCAACAAGTTAGCAATGAAGTTGCAATATACTAAAAACGGGAAAAGTATGTACTTGCAGTGTTGACCTGTACTGAGAGATAGAGTAAATATTGTATCCTTTTGCTATAATATAGACAGTTTTGAAATAATTCGGTAATTGGCAATCACAGGTAGTTGTCTGTTGATAGCCTAATCCGAGAAACAAAGTTTAACCTCCTTTTCCAGATAGAGATTCCCAAAATCAAAGGCTGTAAAAATGTGTTTAATTTGTATTAATAAACTTTTTAAGAGAATGTGCCCCTTCTCTTTGAAAAGATTATTGGAATTCAAGAGAGAGAGAGAGACTTATTGTTGGGATGACCTTCAAAAACATATCTTAAACTGTACTTACTCTCCTATTTTTCTAATAGAGGAATCTGTCTGTCCCTTCACTTTGTATTACTTCACCAGCATTTCAAAAATGCTGTAAACTATGAGTCATATTGAGATGACAAGTATATCTATAGTTGAAATAAATTAACCCAGGAGTGGTTAAATAGAAGATGAATGTAGTGACGCAGACTAATGTTTTAAGTCAAGAAGAATTATGAAGAAACTAAGGTGAGGTTAAGTTTCTAATGTTTTCTGAGCATTCAATGCAGTTCTTTGCAGTGACACAACGATTCTGCAAGAGAGAGCAGATTATATCTTAGATTGAATTGAAATGTATTTGGAATGGATGGAATGAATAGCTTTTGCCCACTTATGGGAGTATGAAGGTTAATATTTGCCGTTTTTTATGTCACTATTAATCCCCTTTATAGGGGTGAACACAGACAATTTGGAGCAGGAGAATTAAGGCTGGATCCCTTTTCTAATGCCTCGCTCTGGGTTCAGTCGCAATTCTATCAATTCCAGAGCAAGTGCTTTAACCACTGCGCTACCATGTTTGAAAGTACACCTAGTTCGCTTTTTACACGTGTTTATAATCCACGAAATTAGAATAACGCCCCTAAGAAATAATAGTAAAAAAATACGAAATTCGTGAATAAAGCCCATGCAAAAAATTAGATTTTTTTTTTTCATTTTAGTAAATAATTGACTGTCTTGGAGGAACTTTTCTGGCATCTTCCTCCTCATCCTCCTATTAATGCGATCGGATATTATGAAGATAATGGAAAAAAAGCACTAAGAACAAACAGCAATCAAACTTTCAATATAATATCGTCATGGAAATAGCGTGTAGAGAATATATATATTTCATTTAAGTTTCCCATGTACAGTACGATATACATTTTCTTTGTAACGAATACAGTATATAGTTTTCTTTTTGTCTCAGCTGAGTTTGTTTACGTTAAGATTTTGTGCGGCATGGTCGATATGTAAAGAAGATAGAATAATGTTTAGAAACGAGGAATATCAATAATACTATAATCTTGATAATTAGATAAACCCCAAATAGGGTGAGTAAATAAATATTTTATGAGTAAGATATTGTGCCTGAACAGTGAGAAGCATCAGCTGATACGGAAGCGGCAAAATGTTTGCCAATAGAGGTTCGTTCTCCCGCATCCTCCTCCTCTTCTACCGCTTGAAGCGATCGAATATTATCAAGAGCATTGAAAAAAGCATTAAGAATATACAGCAAACAAACTTTCGATATAATATCGTCAAAGAATTAGCTGCGAGGGTGCATCAGCTGATACGGAGGCAGCAAAACATTTGCATCCTCTTGCTCACCGCCACCATGCACGTCCCAGTGTATGCCTATTGCCCACCACATAATAGTGCATTAATTTGTTTACTGTACAGTAAATCTGCATATCTTTTATACTGTACACTATTTGCATGTTAATATAAATAACTACAGGTCTTTTTGGTTTGTTATGTACTTATAAAATATGTTTTACTTATCTTATATTCTTTAGTATAATGTGTCTATGGACGGTTGTGGAACGTATCTTTGCCCATTATCATTGTTTCTTATGGAAAATTACTCCATAAATTACGCGAAAATTACAATACGCGGCACTTCTGAGAACCTATCTTCACGTTATTCTAAGAACTAGGTGTACATGTGTTCAATATGCCTAACCCTCTAATAGGGTCCTGTTTACTTTCATTATACAATTTTGACAGTATTGTTAAAGACAAATACCTTGTTAGATACATACTGTCACCTATTGAATATTGGAAATGTCATTACCTGAATAATGGAAGGATTATCAACTTTTTAGCTGTGTATTTGTGCTGCTGTAAAAAGAAAGAACTTTCGTGATAAAAACGCCTTTCTTTTTAAAGATTATAGTGACCCCTCACACTTTAAAAGCTGGATTAAATCTGTTTACTCTACAGTTTTTCTGACTTCAAAGTTATGAATATATCAACTACAGTTCATTTCAGCTGAGCCTTCGGTTCCAGGAAAATGATCGCACTGCTTGAGAAAATGGGAGGCAGTTTCAGTATAAGCAGTATATGTGATAGACCTGCGATGATGTATGGAGCAGAGACATGGGCAATAAAGAAGACACAAGAGAAGAGACTGGATGTGGCAGAGATGAGGATGTTGAGATGGTTATGTGGGGTGACAAGAAGCGATAAGATCAGAAACGAGGTAATTAGAGGTACCTCAAAAGTTAGAGAAATATCAGATAAGATACAAGAAAGTAGACTCTGATGGTATGGTCATGTCGTTAGGAGGGATGAACAGTATGTTGGGAGGAGAGTGATGGAAATGGATATACAGGGCAGGAGAAGGAGGGGGAGACCAAAGCGTAGGTGGGTGGATTGCATCAATGACGACCTGAGGTCTAAAGGTTTGTTTGGTGATGAGGTATGGGACAGAAACATATGGAGAACAGTGGCCAGAAACATCGACCCCAGATAAAAGTGGGAAAAGATGTAGACGAAGAAGAAGAAGCTGTTGCAATATTGTTAGTGATAATACAGCACAGTACTGTCCAGTAATGACGATACTGCTAACATAAGCATATAATAAGATGTAGTAAAAAATATGGAGTTACCAACAACTTCTGTTTACATAGCATGCCTCTCACTCTCCTGGATGTTAAGGTCTCTCCTGGACAGTGCATAAAAATTCCTGGCCCTCAATTTTCTTGCTCAACGTCAGGCTCGCATGCAACAAAGTCATCTCTTTATTTCACAAACATCATTAAGTTATTACAGGAGAGTAATAACTTTATGTTAGTGAGTCTCATTATTTTGTCTATGCTGCTGTTACTATTACTATTCCTACTACAATCGCCACTAATACTGTTATTGCTACTACCAAATAATAATAATAATAATAATAATAATAATAATAATAATAATAATAATAATAAAAATTAATACATTAGGTCTTCCTATGACTCAAGCTATCAGAAACTCCTTGGATAATAAATAGTGAAAAAAGCAGTTATCCATATTCAACCATACTATGCACTCCTTGTCTCAAAATGATATTTTGATTCACCCAGAACAATAAAGTTGTTTGTAGTGGAAGACAACATCTCAAAGCATACGAACTTTGAAACTTTATAATAACATGTAATTGAGACATTTACGTGTTTTATAGTACTACACAGTGGATAATACAAAGTGATTCTAAACTTTTAAAGAGTAATACTTCTTGTATGGAAATAACTTTCTTGATATGCAGTATAAGATATTATTTCCTTTCTTAAAAAATAGCATATAAATAAAATTATTTTAAAATAGGCTTAAGGCTACCTTTTATCTGAAAACATGATTATTGAAGCCTGTGACGTATTTCTGAAATAATATTGAGATTGGTGGAAAACTACATATATTGATTTAAAAAAAAAAGCAGTGCAACATGCGTTATATAATCTAAAATCACGTTACAGTACTTTCTCAAGGGTATGATCTTAGTTTAATTTTTTTTTGGATTTGGATCAAAGTTTTATTGTTTTTCCTGACATTAATTCTCTCTTTTCCTGAAATTTGGGTCGACAGAAGATCTTTGCCCAGTTGCCCTCGGGTGACCGAAGGGGGAGTGTGAGTTCTTTATCCCCAAGAAGGTTAGAGGAGTGATCGAGGTACAGTATATTAATTTCTGGTGAATATGTGTGCTCTGACTCGGCCACTCCCTTACTAGGAGGATCGTGGCTATTTTATGTTTATATGTATGGATAACATTGTAACTCCAAGAAAGTATGAAAATCTGTATTGCTTGTCTTGAGTAGGAGGCAACATCAAGTGACATACTCAGTCTGACAGCAAATTTAAATTTGTCGCCACACGTCTCTAAATTATATTTTTAATGGATTTTTTTTTCTATTTCTTTATTTTTTATATATTTGATTCTCTGTCCAGCATTGCTCAAGGCCAGTTCTTCGAAATCTTATCTGCTTGAAATAACCCTTTTCACCGGTTTCAAAAGTTTTGTAGTTTGATATCCTTTCTTAAATCCAAATATCTTTTCTATAGTGACCATTTTTATGAGGTTTCAGCCAATCAAGGGCCTTGTAACATGACTTGATGCCAGATTTTTATCGTCGTCTTGGGATGCCCATTGGTGGCCAGTTCCCAGAAGACCTGGCAGCCATTCCTAATTTATGACTTGGAACCTTCCGAAACGCTCTCATTTCCACCCCTTGTCATAACTGTAAAGTTAGCCCTCTGGGAAAACTCAACTTCTATTTAAATGCTGTAACATGATAAGAAAAAAGATTGACTATTTTTACTTTTACTTTTTTTTTTTTTTTTTGCCAGGAAAAAATCTGCTTGTGTTTTTATACAAGGAAGCACATGAAGCTAAAAAACAAAAAAAATCATAATGGAGCATCCTTGAACATCGAAACGAAGTTAATACCAATTTATCTTCCCTAATTCTATGATATTTCTTCTTTCAAAATACAGATCTATCGTCATCTCAGGGTCTAATCCTGCCATATTTCTAGAGATCCATTACTATGGCTATTTTTTCAGCCTGTCTGTTATTATTTATAATTTTCTTATATCTACCTTGTTATTAAATTGCTGCCTTTTAAAAATGAATCTTGGTGCTCGGGTCAGATGAAGGCAATTTTCTATAGCCGTCCTGATGTCAGACTCATAGGAAAAAAAATGGTAGAAATGATCTGACGGAGGAATACCGTGCATTCATTCATACACATAAATTAGAAATATTGCAGAGAATATTTCTGACACCAAGAGTGTCTACTCCGCTTACAAGTAGACAAAGCATTTCATCTTCAATCACTGCTAGGTAGGCAACAGAGAAGCGGTGCAGGTGCGACCAAATCTCTAAAGTGAATGCTTTCAAAAGGAAGCATCTGTTAGTGAGGAATTCTGAGTATCCCATTGGTGGAAGCTGCCATCCAATTACCGCTAATCACAGTCAAGTGTACATCCATCTGCATTTACGTCTACATCCAATCAAATCTCGAGGATGTCTTGAAACACATGATTTGAAGTTTGTCTGTCGGGTTATGTTATGTCCATTTAGGAAGTGTAAACCGCTCTATGAGAAAATAAGCCTAAATCACGTCTTTCAGAATCATGTAGTTGGTGTATGTATTTATGTTTGTATATATGAATTAATCATGTATGTATGTATGTATTTATGTATGTATGTATGTATGTATGTATGTATTCTTTTTCTATGCCTGCATCAACACCGAATATTCTTGGAAATTCGTTACACATGTCTTATTATCCCTCCACATCTGACAGGCACAACACTCCCTATCTTTGTTCCTTCTTACTTTAAGTTTTCTTCGTGCACTGGCTCGATGAGGGCAGATTTATTTATTTATCTTTTTGCCTCTCCTGGTGCTAATATTACAAAAAGTATGTATGTATGTATGTACATACACAGTATGTAGATAGCTAAATAAATATGATGTAATATCCTGCTGAATGCTATATGGTGGCCAGAACCATAACAAAAGAGCCATCATAACCAACACATCCTCAATTATTCCTCGTCAGTTCGTTGGTTTGGTACAAGATCGGAAATTCAGGTTTGGAAGAACTGCTAAGTCCCCACATCTCCCTATCCCTTAAAGTTCCCACCTACGATAGACAGATAATACTAGGGCTTTTTCTCGTCCATCATGATGGCATAGCCATTAATAATAATAATAATAATAATAATAATAATAATAATAATAATAGTAGTAGTAGTAGTAGTAGTAGTAGTTGTAATAATAATAATAATAATAATAATAATAATAATAATAATAATAATAATAATAATAATAATAATAATAATAATAATAATAATAATAAAGTTTTCTAATATTCAGCTCAATTTTTCTCCATATCACAGCTGATATATTGTGCAATTAGTCTCTCTCTTAATGACTGTAATAACTGATATGGCCCTGCAAAGTACCACTGGATGTAATATGTGACGGTAATAACTGTCCACCATAATACACGACGAGAGGATACGAGTTTAGGCCGTAGAGTTTTAGAGATTGTGGGAGTAGGTTTATACGATATAGAGATTATTTTATTCTATTTATTTTTGTCGCTTCTACATTGGATCGTCTTTCAGATCTATAGTTTTGAATTGAATGCATGTACAGTACTTTTAATGGGAATTTTTATTTTATCTTTGATGATTGATTGCGTGCTTTTGTAACTCCAAGGCCGGTTTCACACCAAAGTGGCACGTCGCACGTGGCATGCCACGTGGCACGCCAGTTGAAAACGAACATCCGGAAATATATGAAACTTTTCACACAGAAGTGGCGTGAGACGTCCCATGTGCCACACCACTTCAGTGTGAAAGGTTTCATATATTTTTTTATGTTCGTTTTCAACTGGCGTGCCACGTGGCATTCCACGTGCGACGTGTTACTTTGGCGTGAAAGCGGCCAAATAGTGCGATGTAATTGTTTGAGAGTTGTTTGAGGATTGTAACGACTCAACTCTGCCCACCGTCCAAAATACTACACGTAGAGTCATGGAACTAAGGAAATGTCATTATACTCATACAGACCTTGAAAGCCGAGGATACATTTAAGACAAATTTCAGAGACATTATTATTATTATTATTATTTTTATTATTATTATTATTATTATTATTATTATTATTATTATTATTATTATTATTATTATTATTATTATTATTATTATTATTATTATTATAAAAAAAGGTCTTAGTTGCGAAATTAACATCCCTTACTAGATGAACAGAACCCTAACTTCCTTAAGGCAGGCTTTGTTATTTTGAGTATGTGAGGTATCCAACAGAGTCTAGATATGCTGATTCCCAAATATACTTACTGGCGTTGATTAGCTAATTAAGACAATTTCTACAGTAGCTCCTTAAGATTTTGCAGCAAATTTGCAAGGGCGGTGTAAAGAAGAAGAAGAAAAAAAAAGGTTTACTGGAATTGAAAGTGAATTATATTGACTGTCCCTGTCAGAGATATTGTACATAGAATCAAAATTTAAGAAGAGATAAATGAAAATCTAGAATGAGAATGAATAAATGGCGAAGACTGAGATTAATAGACGGCGAGAAAAACAGATCTGAGTCAGAACCATTAACTCGCATAGGATACTTTGGGTCTTGTATGTTCCGGTTTTACGTCACGGACTCCCTTTTCTGCCAAGGGCTAGGACGGTTGCCTCCTTGCGAAGGACTTGTTTTGGCAGATGTAATCGTTACCCTGAGTGCATGCCCTTGCTAACCCCAGACCGTGACGGGGCGCGAACCCTCGACCTGACGCTTCAGAGTCGCGGACACTACCGCTTGATCCACGGTGACTACTACTTTGGGTCTTGTATAAGAATATTAATGCATAGAAGAAGGAGTGTCGGGGATATAGTTAACCCTGTGGAATATAGATGACCTTACAAGAAATAACAATAACTCTCTGATGTTACCCGTGAAATGTTTAAAAAAAGGAAAAGCGATGTCTAAACCTAAACTGGCTGATGTTTAGCGAGCCTTCCTGAAAGTATTTTGGCACATTCAGCCTGTAATAGAGCCTGTAATGCAGATGAATCGCATCTCCGAACCAGTGCCACACTCAGGAAGTAACATATCATTTTCAAAGGCTCTGTTCACTCTACTGTTTAAGTG
>JAXCGZ010009569.1:95000-97500 GCA_037179515.1 Halocaridina rubra
TCTCTCTCTCTCATGCTTACCTGCTATTGTATCTCCTCTCATTTTGACAGGTTATGCAGATCTCTATGTAATAATGCAAAATTTATCTCCCTAGATTTACATATTAGGATGTGTGCAGGGATATCGATTTTGTTTTAATATTTATAATGGAAAATGATACGATACCCATACGTGTATCTTCGATATTTGAGCAGGTTGTCGACGAATGTATACCAATGAAGCTGTCACTTATTTTGTATTTGGTTGAGGTTAGGTTAAATTTTTAACTCGATAATAGCTGCACGGTTGAAGTTTTTCCCATGCTCGTAAAGATACTGTTCTTCCATTATCTTCGCCATATGTAATGTTGTACACACTGAAGATACAGAATTAATAGGTGCTACTACAAAAAGGACACCCCTACCTTTCCTTCATATACCTAAGAGGTTCTAGCTTAGAATTGTTGTATGACCTAGCTCGAGGAGCTGAACTAGGGATCAATGGCATGAGAATCGGGCACTGTGCCATAAGTTACTGAAGTAGGCAACTAATCTACTCATAGACATAAATAAGTATCTCTTACGTAGTTATCTTTTTGTGAGTTTTCTGAAACTGTAAAATTACTCCTTTGTGAAACTACAGTTTCACCAAACGAACATGGACAGAAGCGGCTTTTTATCTTTTTTAACCGTTTATTATATATTCTTGTATTAAATAACTTTTTATATTATATAATGACGATGTTTGGAGTTTTACACGCACTTTTTCTCTCCACTTCTTGTTTTTAAACTTCTTTTCAAGAGGTTTCAGTGAGGAGAATTTGCCCTCAATGGCTTTGTTTTGTTGTGAGACCACAATGCATATTAAAACTCTTCTTCTTTTCATTTACATTTTTACACTGAGTAACATGTATCACTATGGATATTATATGGAAAAATGTTGATAATCCTTCATCATAAGAAGCTATGTAAGTTAATAAAATAAACAAATATGGAATAAAATTAGAGTGTAATGGATGTATAGTCTCATCTTAGTGAAAATTTACTAAAACAAGAGAAAAGAAATGTAAAATTTTGGAAAAGGTCTCCATCATGAAAAATGAAGCCATAGAAACATTGGAACCGGCTTACATAACATCACTCTTCTTTGAGGCGTATTGGATAATATCATTCACAAGATGATATTGAAGATATTGAATTTACTATCTCTTGGATCTTGATTAGTACTCTCAATAAGAATAAAAAAAATACGTGGATGTGGAATGAAGGAGTTGGAATGATGCCACCTTTTGGTGTAATTAAATAATTGAAACTGGAATCTGAGAGGGAGGAAGGTCCATTTGGAATGGGAATCTGAGAGGTAGGAACGGCCATCTATGGCCAGTATCTTTACTTTTTATATGGAAATGAGATTTGATTTTGTTAATGTAGTAATGAAATTTACATTTTTAATTCTTGATAAATTGCATTGATACTCTCATGGGTTGTATTATAAAACATGGGCATTTTTTTTTTTAGTTTATTAGATATAAAATTTTCTGTGCCAGCCGTGGCCGGGTGGTAGCGTGCTCGACTTAGATTTTTCAGGTTGCTGGTTCGAGACCCGCCGCGGTCTGAGGTTAGAGAGGGCATTCACTCGGGGGTAAGGGTCATACATTGCTAAAACCAAAGTCCTTCGAAAGTAGGCACCGTCCTAGCCTTTATTAGAAAAGGGTCCGTGACGTAAAACCAATAAATAAATAAATAAATAAACCTTTATTTCCATTATACAATGGGTATTCATCAGCCGGGGCAAACCCCAACCCCCACTGTGTCGCCCAGCCACAGCAGTAACCTGCGAGTAAACGGCTTAAACTCTCTGTGTATATACATACATATTCATACATGACCTTTTATTTTACTTACCTACTTACATTCAAGTATATGTACACGTAGCGTGTCCACTTTCCAGTACACACATACGTTGCGGTACTAAATGTCTACCCATACATGCATACGTTTACAAAAAACTTTACATGTCGGCATACCTCTACGTGCATACGTGTTTTTTTTTACCAGTACCTGTCCTTCTGTGTTCAAGTACAAACTTTTGTCATTTTTTGTAACTACAGATTGTTTGTTACCTTGTGTTAGGTTTGGTTAGTTTAGGTTAGGTTAGGTTAGGTTAGGTTAGCACTACTACTACTACTACTACTACTACTACTACTACTACTACTACTACTACTACTACTACTACTACTACTACTACTACTACTACTGCTACTTCAAATCAACCTAGCCCATGCTAATAGCTTGCCGGTTTGGCTATTCATGCTTAAATTTCTTTAAATTCTAAGCAAAATGGACAACCTCTTGAGCACCCACATTCTTCAGTTTTATTATTATAATTAACTAAACATATACAACTAACCATATTTCCTAATTCTATTCCAGGAACTACATCTTAATTGTTTAGATACTTTACATATTCTAAGCGTGTTTTACGTCACGAACCCCCTTTTCAACCAAGGGCTAGAACGATC
>JAXCGZ010009569.1:105000-107500 GCA_037179515.1 Halocaridina rubra
GCATACACTCAGGGTAACGATTACATCTGCCAAAACAAGTCCTTCGTAAGAAGGCAACCGTCCTAGCCCTTAGTAGAAAAGGGAGTTCGTGACGTAAAACCGAATCCATCCATCGGAACTTCGGCCATCCCCTTCTGTGTTTTAAGGAGTAAATTAGATGCCTTTTCAAGCGCCCCGCGGTAGGCTCGAACCCGCGTTAGCTGCTTTCCAACTCGCACACTACCACTGAGCTACCGCTGCCTCCATAAGATATAGTTGTATATGTAATGATGCTTGTTAACCAATGCTTAAATGTAGAAATATGAATTATTGCTTGTTATAATAACAAATACTGTGATGTATAGGTAATAAGCTGGTTTGCTAATAACTAGCAGAAATTATAGAATTATTAATACTTAGTGCTTTAGTCACGGACTCCCTTTTCTTCCAAGGGCTAGGACGGTTGCCTTCTTGAGAAGGACTTGTTTTGGCAAATGTAATTGTTACCCTGAGTGCCATACCCTTGTTAACCTCAAACCGTGACGGGGCGCGAACCCTGGACCTGACGCCTGAAAGCAGCGGACGCTAACACTTGAGCCACGGTGGCTACGCTTTAGTAACTCATGGTATGATGTAAATATTGAAAAAAGTTCTGTTGTACATATCGGCTGGTATGGCAGAGTTGTCGTCTATAAATTGAGTATAATTTATTATATTGTTTTAAATATAATATTTGTTTGAATTTTCTTTAAAATATGGTTTTGTTCTTTTGCTTTTTGTTTAATGACTATCTGGTTTGTCAGAAAAGAATATAATTTTTTTTTAATTCATCAAAAAATTTACATATAAAATATTAGGTTGATGTCTAAAGAACAGATGAAGTATACAAACATATTCTAGTATATAAAGATCTGAGATTTTTTTTAATGTTCATATGTTTTCTCATTTCGTATTAGAGACACAGTTATCGATATATTTTTTTTATATATATTCTAAATAGTCAAGAAACTTTTGTTTCCATCGAGAAGGGTGTGAAAAAATATGTGAAAATATTTATATTCTTGAGATGGAAATTCGTGCTTTTTTTCCGAATTTTCGAATAACACATTTGGTTTTGAAACCATCTTATAAATGTATACTTGAAAGGTTTAGAAACTCTCCTTGATTAGAGCGCTATTAATTTACAGTATAGAGCTAGTCGGTGTTATCGTAGCATGCGGTCTACCTCACTATCTCTAGTATTTTTTTCTAACCTAACCTAACCTAACCTAACCTAACCTAACCTAGCCTAACCTGGTTAGAGTCCAAATAGTGAGTTAGACCGCATACTACAGTAGCATGGGTTAGGCTATAAAGAATGTTGCTCCGGTTTTACGTCACGGACTCCCTTTTCTACCAAGGGCTAGGACGGTTGCCTTCTTGCGAAGGACTTGTCTTGGCAGATGTAATCGTTACCCTGAGTAACCTCAGACCGTGACGGGGCGCAAACCTTCGACCTGACGCTCCAGAGTCGCGGACGCTACCGCTTGAGCCACGGTGACTACTGCTATAAAGAATGTTGTATTGCAGTATAATTCTTAGCCTAGCTTAGCTTAGATTGACTGCAAAACTCAAATTGACTTAGATTGACTGCAAAAAGCCACTTTGCAAATAAAACACTTAGCTTAGTTTAGCTTAGCTTAGCTTAGCATGAGAATTAAGCTAGATACAAGAAAACGACATATCGAGAAAAATAAAGCCATTACGTAATCTGGTTTCTTAGAGGCCCAGAGACATAGGGATGGATCTCAGCGTTATCTGGATAAGCCAGAGATAGATAATTGTTTTCCCAGTGCTAGAAATTTCAACTTATCAAATATTTATTATAAATCCTACTGTCTTTTTATTCCGTTCTCTTAATATTCAGTATATCCCTGATATAATTCTTATTTCTACATCTTTCTAAATATTTTTTTTCCAGTTTTTCCTTCTAATAAATCCCTATTTCATCTTTATTCTTAAAAATTATTTTTAGTTATATTATTTTTGTGCTTCTTTTGTTCACTATTAAAATTTTTTCTCTTTCAGATCTTATAATTTATTGATTTTTGATCACTTCTCATAAAGCTGTGTGTGTGTGTGTGTGTGTGTGTGTGTGTGTGTGTGTGTGTGTGTGTGTGTGTGTGTGTGTGTTTTACGAATACTGTTCCCCTCTTTTGGCATCTTATTCCACTAGTCTATTCTTTTCCTCTTTTCTTTATCGTTTATATATTTTCGTCTATAACATATTCCTCTCTCTCATATATCATGGTTCCCCTCTCTTGGTTTCCGTTCACCATTTGTGTCGTCGATAATAGTGAATTATTCTCTGCCTTATGTTGGACCTTTGCTTATCTCTATTACTAGGACCTACTCTTGGAATTATCGACTATAGAAAGGAGATGTTATGAGGTAGTATTTCATTAGAGACTCTCTCTCTCTCTCTCTCTCTCTCTCTCTCTCTCTCTCTCTCTCTCTCTCTCTCTCTCTCTCTCTCTCTCTC
>JAXCGZ010009569.1:122500-125000 GCA_037179515.1 Halocaridina rubra
GTAGGGCAGAGTGTCGTATCTCAAAGTGTCGAAAGACAAACTGTCGAAAGTCAAAATGTCGAAAGTCAAAGTGTCGAAAGGTTAGGTTAGGTTAGGTTAGTCTTCCGGTACTTTGACGTTCGACACTCTGTCCTACTATCATGTTATTCATGGTTTAACTCTGATGAGTAAATTTATATGGCTTAAATTTTTATTCTATTATAGGTAAAATGACTTTGTTTTCCAGCATTCAAATAAATCAACATGGGCTGCATATTATCAGCTGACATAGACTAAATATTTCTGAACTCTATTCATCAGGGGTTCTTCGTAACCTAAAATTTGTTTTAAGGACATAGCCAGAATCCCATGATTAGATCTAGAGTGACCCATCTTTATTTTGAGCTCCTGTGTTCTATATCAAACGTGTGTGTGTACTTTCTAAAATTTCTAATCTCTGCACTACCGATATTGCATGCTTCAGAAGTTTAGATGGATGATATAGAAAATGGAATGCACAACGTTCTTCAAAGAAAACGGGATAATAATTGGTCGCCATGAGTGTTAGAATTATTATCCTTTATATATTCGAAAGTGAAGTAATTATGTATACCTATTATATATAACTTGTTTATTTCGTAATATGTAACTAATAAATATATGGCTAGTGACTAGTGCTGAATATTAAGTAAGTCGTGACTAGTACAGAGAACCAATACATTAACTGAATGTGAAGTGAGCTTAGAAGCTCCCATATATGTGTTGATTTTTTCTATTATTATCTGTTGTTTCTATCGATATGTACACATGTATGAATGTATGTGCTTATTTATGTACTTTCCTTGTCTTTCTGTGTACTTAATCTATTATTTTCCCATACCGTAGCTATTACTCTTCTTCAATTATATTTTTTTTACTCCATGTTCTGTATATAAACTTATAATTTAATCTTTCACCACATTTAGTTTCCAACTATTTCTTTATATTTTTTCTCCTCCTGATAAGCTTATTGTCTTCGAAACTAACAAAATTTACCTCCTAAATTTCATTAATATATTAGGATTCCAGATAGCCTCAGATTTATCTTTGAAGGAACCACATATTCCAACTTTCTAAATCTTCCTCTGTTATTACTTTTCCTCCTTACAGTTACTTAAAATCTATAAAGGGCTTATCCGTCCCTGCTTAGAATACTGCTCGCACATCTGGGTGCTACGTCTTATACTTATCTCTTTGATAAGGTTGAAACTAATTAAGACAGACTTATCAGCGACACTTCTCTTCCCTCTGATCTGGAATATCTTTCTCTTCGACGTATGGTATCATTTCTTTGATAAGGTTGAATCTAATTAAGTCAGACTTATCAGCGACCTTTCTCTTCCTTTTGATCTGGATTATCTTTCTCTTAGCCGTAAGGTATCATCTCTTTCTTTTTTCTATCGTTGCTACTTCCATCTCTGCTCTGATGAGTTGGCAAGTTGCATCCCTCTCCCGCTGCCGAGGCCGTGTAACACTCGTCAAGCAGCCTCGTCTCACAGGTACTATGTGGAGATTTGTAGCTCGAGGATTGGTCGGTGCAGCGACTACTTCTTCCCATCTACCTCCAGACTCTGTAACACTCTTCCTTTTCTATCTTTCCTAATTAGTATGACATATTATCCTTCAAAATGCGGATGTATCGTCATCTCAGGGCCTCATCCAGCCATATCTCAAGGTCCTCATTACTTTGACTATTCTTTCAACCTGACCTTTTCCTATTATGCATCATTCACTTATTTCTGCTTTGTCCTTAAGCTTCTTCTTTCTCTTGCCTATCCCGGTATCACTCTCATGAAAAAAAATATACATTACGTGCCTCTCTTCTGTACATTGTACTATGTAACTTAATAATGACAACCACTCCATTAATTATAATAAATGGAGTGGTTGTCTGTTTTGATCACCTCTCCTTCTCATTCTCTTGTGCCCTGTTGGTATAATCACGACTCTTCCCATAATTCTCGTCATAATTTGTGGAAATTCGTCATTTAGCCTCGCTGGCGACATTGTTGATTGATTTCTGTTATAGGTAATAAAATCTCTTATATCGTGCACTAAGCTTTCAACGCGATATGTTATCACATGACTGTTGTTAGGGTAAGCCAACGCATGGTCTGGGTTGGGGGGATATTGCGTGAGAATAATGCTTGTTTTTTTTTTATTTGTGTATGTGATTGTTCGCTAAAGCGTGCGTTTTCTAAAACATTTAGAAAATATACGTAACTGGTCTTCCTCAATGCATTCCGAAGTTTAGAAAGACAGAATAATTGCATTATTGTGTGATAGCTCCGGTCAAATCGCAATGCTTAGTGAGTACATCATTAGCAATTTGGAGAGTATGATAGAAAAAAAAACCCAGTATATTCACAATATGAGCCTTTTGTCAGTGCAAAAGTTCCTTCCCTAAATCTAAGAACAGACAGAGAATTTTCTCTTTTCAGTTTGGATATTTTATTAGCAGTAATATCTATGTGTCAGTTGT
>JAXCGZ010009569.1:130000-132349 GCA_037179515.1 Halocaridina rubra
TGTGATAAACGTGGCAACTGCTTTATGTAGCTGTGATAAACGTGGCAATTGCTTTGTGTAGCCGTGATAAACGTGGCAACTGCTTTGTGAAGCTGCGATAAACGCGGCAACTGCTTTGATTAGCTGTGATAAATGTGGGAATTGCTTTGTGTAGCTATGATGAACGTGGCAACTGCTTTGTGAAACTGTGATAAATGTGGCAACTGCTTTGTGTAGCTATGATAAACGTGGCAACTGCTTTGTGCAGCTGTGATAAACGTGGCAACTGCTTTTTGTCGCAGTGATAGACCACCGAACTAATTTATATACCTTTGATAGACTGCATATACGAACGCCTCTGTCACCACAATGCGATATTTCGCAGACCAGTGCTTTATTTCAGTTGAACTTCAAGGTTAGTTTTATTACCTCTCCAAAACAAGAAAAAGTACTTACCATTCACATAAGTTCATCACGAAAAGACAACTGTTGCTGTTGCGATGAATGCAATACCTCATCCAATATCATCAGCACCACCTTAATATCCATTTACATCCACTTGGATATTCATGTGGGTATTACTGGCACACTGCCATACGAATCGCAATAGGTCATGATGAGGGGAAACCACTAGCTCTTGGACATGTTGAAGTAACCATTCCAGTGGTATTATGGTGTGTTTGGTCGCATCTTGGTGTATTAACAACACATATTCATCTCGTTACCTGGAATTCCATGATCACAGACTAGGTATGATGTAGATCTTTTTGTTCCAGACTCATGTAGGCATGTCGTGGCCTTCTTGTAACTATTTAAATATATATATATATATATATATATATATATATATATATATATATATATATATATATATATATATGCTGGAATATCCACACCAAAGAATTTTATTTGGTCTATCGACTAAACGGATTTTGGCAAATGATTTAGCACATGCTTTTCTACTGTAAAAAAAAAAATAAGTCACCAATCGGTGTTTAGTTTTTTTTTTTTTTTTTTTGCGTCACAGTCAAAGCCCCTTCGAAAAGGGGTGGACACAAAGAGGTTGGAGTTGGAGAAATAGGGCTGGATGCTTATCCTAATTCCCCGCGGTGGGATTGAACTGCGAATCTCTGGCTCGTCTCTTTCTAATTTGCGCACTCTACCACTGAGTTACCACTGACACCCATTCAGTATTTACATTTTTCCTCTTCTTTTTTCCCCCATAAATAAAACAATATACAATCAGAGTTTTATGCTTAATTAAGTACTGAAAAATCTTTCCTTAGTTAATAATTTATATTTTATTAGAGGTTCTATGTTCTTTAGAAAATAGTCTATCCAAATTTGATAATTTAAGGTGTATATGAAATATTGTGCTTAAGGACAAGGAAGAAAAATATCTCACTGAAATATTTACCCTGAGTTTACGTTCTATTCATCGTTTTATTACACACTTATAAGTCACTTCATAACTATATTAATTGGGTCGCTGTAAAATATTCATGATTTCAAGCATTTAGACGAGGTACATTAACTCTGGCATGTTAAACACCACAGGAACAACAATAATTACAATAGCTATAATAATAATAATAATAATAATAATAATAATAATAATAATAATAATAATAATAATAATAATAATAATAATAATAATAATAATAATAATAATAATACTAATAATAATAATAATAATAATAATAATAATAATAATAATAATAATAATAATAATAATAATAATAATAATATTAATAATAATAAAAATAATAATAATAATGATAATAATGATACTACTACTACTACTACTACTACTACTACTACTACTACTACTACTAATAATAATAATAATAATAATAATAATAATAATAATGATAGTAATAAAAGTAATAGTAATAATAATGATAATGATAATGATAATGATAATAATGATAATAATGATAATAATGATAATGATAATAATGATAATAATAATAATAATAATAATAATAATAATAATAATAATAATAATAATAATAATAATAATGATAATAATAATAATAATAATAATAATAATAATAATAATAATAATAATAATAATAATAATAATAATAATAATAATAATTGCTACATGATTCTAAATACTAGGGACTCTGTCTCCATATTTGCTTCTCTTTAATTCCATGAATGAGCGGCCATTTTTGGAATTGAGGTAAAGGTCATAATCCCTATTCATCCTTTGACTTATGACTTTTGTGTCCATAATAAAGCTGGAATGGCGACTTGAGCTTCGTCCGATTGTCTGGTGGATGACTTGAGTGGGGCCCCACTAGAGCCTCAGAATCACGCCTTTTTCTCTGTCAGTCAATGGGGGATATTTTGGCCCTATTGTTA
>JAXCGZ010009570.1:2500-30000 GCA_037179515.1 Halocaridina rubra
TCGCTCAGCCCCTACTCCCTGTGTTTCATCACCCTCCAAAACACATGTTCAAGGTAAATTCGACAGCTCGAAATGAGTCAGAATGCGTTCTGACTAGTCAAACCCAAAAGTCACTATTGTTGTACTTAACATTACTATCTGTAGTCTGTTGAACCATAACTGAACCTAACAAGGTTAGATAATCTTAGTTTGGCAAGGTCATTATCCTAACCTGACTAAACCAAACTAATCTATCCTAACTTTGTTAGCTTAGGTTAGGGTAGTGATGTTAAGTACAATAACTGTGACTTCGGATTTTGACTAGTCAGAACTCGTTCTGACTAATTTCGGGATTTAGCCGCAACATATGTATGTATGTATGTATGTATGTATGTGTATATATATATATATATATATATATATATATATATATATATATATATATATATATATATATATATATATATATATATATATATATATATATATATATATATATATATATATATATATATATATATATATATACATATATATATATATATATATATATATATATATATATATACACACACACACACACACACACACACACACACACACACACACACACACACACTAAAAAAAGCTTGGGATTTTCTTTAGCCTTCCTGGTGATGTCCCTCTCATAGTCTCTCTCTGCCTCTCACCTAAGTAAAAGAAGAGAGGCAGAGAGAGACTATGAGAGGGACATCACCAGGAAGGCTAAAGAAAATCCCAAGCTTTTCCACAGCTTTATCAGAGGAAAACTGAAGGTAAAAGAACAGGTTTTAAGTCTAAAGAAAGCGGATGGAAGCATCACTTAGATGGATGAAGAGATCTGCAAAGAAATGAACAAGGAATTTCAGTCAGTATTAAAGTAGAAAATACCCACCCCCTCAGATTGCAGAGATAGAAGCTCAAGGGACGGTATTAGAGAACATTAACATTACAGCCACAGAGGTATGCAAAGCGCTGATGGAGTTAGATGTTCATAAAGCTACAGGTCCTGATGACATATCCCCTCATGTACTTAAAAAATGCGCAAACTCAATATCATTGGCACTAAGTATCATATTTAAAAAGTCACTGGAGTCAGGGGAGATTCCAAAATGCTGGAAACAAGCAAACGTGATACCTATCTTCAAAATGGGAAGGAGGGATACGGCTCTGAACTATAGACCAGTTTCCTTGACCAGCATAGTTTGCAAAGTTATGGAGAAACTACTAAGGAAACATATCTCTTTTCACTTGGAATCCTTCAACTTTTTGTCAGTGAGGCAACATGGCTTCAGAGAAGGTAGATCAACAGTAACAAACCTATTAGAATTTTATGATGAGGTAAGCCGAATCTTACAGGAAAGAGAGGGCTGGGCAGATTGCATATTCCTAGACTTCCAGAAAGCGTTTGACACTGTTCCACATGGGAGACTTATTAGGAAGCTGCAAGCAATGACTAGAATAGGTGGAAATGTCTTGGAATGGATAAAAACTTGCTTAGAAGGAAGGGAACAGAGGGTTAGAGTAAGACACTCACTGTCTGAGTGGAAAAGACTTAGTAGTGGAGTTCCACAGGGTTCAGTTTTAGGGCCACTTTTGTTCCTTGTATATGTAAATGACCTACCAGAGTCTGTAAATTCATTCATGAATATGTTTGCAGATGATGTTAAGATTGTGAAGAAAGTAGGAAACGAGAACAATGGTAGAGAACTTCAGGAAGATCTAAATAGTCTGCATGAGTGGTCAGAAAAGTGGCTAATGAAATTCAATACTTCAAAGTGTAAGGTAATGAGAATGGGTACAAGTGTAAAAAGGTTCAAGTTTGACAAGTTTGACTACTCGGTGGCTGGAGTACAACTTCAAGAGACAGAAAATGAGAGAGATCTAGGAGTAAACATACTGGCAGATATGTCTCCAGAAATACATATAAATGGCATAGTAAGGGCAGCATATGCATTCTCATCAAATGTAAGGGTAGCCTTCATGTACATGGAAAAGGAAATGTTCAGAAATATTTATATAACCTATGTGAGGCCAAAACTCGAATATGCAGCCTCCTTTTGGAATCCGGACTTGAAAAAGTACAAAGCTAAGCTTGAAAAAGTTAAAAGACATGCCACGAAACTGGTGCCAGAAATATGCAATCGCAGTTATGATGAGAGGCTGAGGGAATTAGACTTATCATCACTCGAAACTAGAAGATTGAGGGGGTATATGGTGACAGTCTTTAAATTACTTCATGGTTATGATAGAGTGGATAGGGATCGATATTTTGATATGGCTGGCTCTAGAACTATAGGTCATAGTTTGAAGCTTCGTAAGAAAACTTCTTTGTAGGATGTAAGGAAGTACTTTTTTAGTGTAAGAGTAGTTGATAATTGAAATTCGGTAAGCGAGGAGGTAGTTAATGCTATCTCAATCCATAGTTTTAAGGACAGGTATGATAAGAATCACTAAGTACAAAATGAAACCGATCAGGAGACGGGAAGATACGAGCTTTGGGCTCTTTCCCGTAAGCACAATTAGGAAATCACATAAATTCATATATATATATATATATATATATATATATATATATATATATATATATATATATATATTATATATATATAGATAGATAGATAGATAGATAGATAGATAGATAGATAGATAGATAGATAGATAGATAGATAGATAGATAGCAGAAAATTTTATTATCTACCTTTCGAAGTTAGAATTTTTCCCCTTTATCTCTTTTTCAGCTTTTCCCTTTCTATAATTGGATAGTGTTGGATCCGCCCACACTAGAATTGGAACTTTTCGAAGAGACTTTTATTGTGATACTCTTCTTGTTTTGTGTTGTCGAATTCTGGAAACGTTCCGTGTTCTAACTTTTCGTTTTTATAGTCTTTTTTTTCGTTTATTTTATTAGTTTCCCTTTTTACAAAATGCAATTTAGATTTCGTTGTTTCCTGTGAGATGGTCTTATTTCAGTTTCTAAACGTACTCCTCTGAAGTTAGCAAGTTGGCCCAAAATTCTAAAAAGGATATTGGGTAGCTTGGCTTCGTCCTACCCAGCCCTTTCATCATCTTTTCTTTCAGTAGTTAGATGGCAAGGAAAAAATACCCGGTATGGAGGATTGCCAGTCCATCGTTTGCCTTTCTCATTTTGTTTGCCCACATAACATGCGACATCAAAGAAAATTATATCAAAGAATGCTCATCAGAGGTGCTGGATGAGATGAATATCTATGAACAGTGCCGGATGAATCAAGATTTATCTGCCTGTAGTTGCATCAGTCAGTCTCTCAGCACCACCGATCCACCAGGTAACCCAATAGTAGATAAAGAGATGGTTCCTCTGCGATATTTGGTTGTAGAGAGCCTTAAGCACTATTATGAGTTTCTCTCTCTCTCTCTCTCTCTCTCTCTCTCTCTCTCTCTCTCTCTCTCTCTCTCTCTCTCTCTCTCTCTCTCTCTCTCTCTCTCTCTCTCTCTCTCTCTCTCTCTCTCTCTCTCTCGTAATGTATCCAGCTTGTGTTGCATAAGAAGCCGCCAAAAGAATTTCACTCTTGTTTTGTTATATAAAAATAAAAATATTCACCATATATTTAACAGAAATGCAATAATTTATTGTATGCTTTGTATGCATTTAATCCATTTTTTTTATCTTTTATGGTCATAACTTCTCATGAATCTAATTCTAGATTTATGAAGACGTTGGATTACCTTAATATTTCCACATTAAGTTGGATGGAAAGTGCTGTCTCTGTGATTTCTGATGACTGAGGATTATATACTGGATTTCAAGTTCTTACTGCGAGTCCACATTGCTCTAAATATTATGAATCAAGATACTTACTAGTCTTACCCATATGGGTAACATTATAGTTACCATAACAATATTTATATAGTACTAGGGACTCCAACTTTATATGTAATTTATTGTTTTATTTGAAAAATAAACCAGTTATTTTAATTGGTGGAAGTTCTATAAGATGTATTGTAACTGGATTAATGAAGTAGCTAAATTAGGAGTATTGTGATAATGACTTTTTTCTATGCTCCAAGCGTCTTACGGTCTTAGACATAGTTTGTCAAATGAGACAAAAAAATATATCTTTATATGATACAGAGGAAAGTAATTGGAGATCAAGTATCTAGTGATATTCTCAGTATCAGTGTGAATATGAATATTGTCTCAAAAGATTTTATAAGCTTTGACGTATAGGAATAATCACTTAAAAGTCGATTTTTATGAATGGTACTAAACACTTAATTACTTACTCGTATATTAGTATCCAAAACTGAGTGTCTGCCAGTCATTTCATGTTAGACTTTTAGTTTAATATTGTCATGTTAAGGATTTGTTGATTGATAAAAGCAGTTTGCAAAATATTTTTTCTTTCACTGCTTACTGAACAAATTCCCTCAAGGGCTTTAATTTGCCTTCTAGAAAGCTAATGCAAGCTATATGTGCAACACCAAGAGGTATTTTATCATCAAGCTGGATATAAGTAAAATGGTTATCAACATCAAAGCTTGCGTTGAAATATTCACCACATCAACAAACTTGAAGGAATCACTAAGAAAATTATCATTTTGGCAATAGTGTAGAAAGATAGGTACAGAAAAAATAATGCTGGCATGCGTTGGGGTAGAAATGGATAAAGACAAATAAACGGGCTAAGCCGACTACCTTCTTTATGCACCTTAAGTATTCCATTCAACATACCAGGATTTGAATCTGTTGACTAAGGTATCTGCAGCTTGTTAATATTAATCTATGCTTCAAAAATAACCTCACTAAAATGGTTAACTCCATTTTCAACTCTATATGTAAGTTTCAGATACTCTCCATCAAATTTTTAAACTCTTCAGTAGTTCTGTTGGATTTTGGTGGCCTTACGTGGAAATTCAGTCACTGGGATAATTGTCGATTTTAGCAAGTTATCTCTGTTTATATTGTATTATGTGCCCTCAAAAAGGTTAACTAGCGAGCCAGCAGTGAAGTTTATGAGAATTTCTAGGTCTCCTCGGGCAATGGAGCATATTGTGACGAATATCTGCCCCTGAGATATAGATCTATATATATATATATATATATATATATATATATATATATATATATATATATATATATATATATATATATATATATATATATATATATATATATATATATATATATATATATATATATATATATATATATATATATATATATATATATATATATATATATATATATATATATATATATATATATATATATATATATATATATATATATATATATATATATATATATATATATATATATATATATATATATATATATATATATATATATATATATATATATATATATATATATATATATATATATATATATATATATATATCGTTTTATTTAATGCGCTTTTCCTACATATATATATATATATATATATATATATATATATATATATATATATATATATATATATATATATATATATATATATATATATATATATATATATATATATATATATATATATATATATATATATATATATATATATATATATATATATATATATATATATATATATATATATATATATATATCATAGCCCCCGTGTGAATGCATTAGTTACAGACGTAGAATTAAAGAAGCTACTGATCAAATACATTATGAAAAGTAGGTGTGGAAATGGTATTTTTAATTAATCCAAAGCAAGAAAGAAAGCATATTCCTAGACTACTGCTTTATGGGATAAATTTCATATCTTAGAGGGAGGATGAAGCTTAGATTGAAGTTATTCAATCAAAGCTTTCCAATTATATTTGTGACTAATGGGCTTCCACACTTAAATCTGTGAGCTGGTGACTTTTTAATTTTAGTCATTACTCTCTCATATCGTCCTCTTTCAATGGAGAGACTTGTATCTTTAGATTAGGCAGTTATATATCATCGAGTAATCCATCGTTTTCTCTTAGCACCAAGTATAGGGATCATTCAATATAACAAAATTATCCATTAAAATATATGTTTTCTTCTCTGTATTATCGAAGAAAACGATGCTTTAGGATAAACAAAATTATTTTTGTTAGTACTCACCGGTCCCACATGCCAATAAATTATTTTATATATTGTCGATATAAAATGGAGTTTTACGAAATGTAAATGAGAGAGTTAGGTAGATGCTTGGAATTCATTTGCGAAAATGGAAATTTGTGGAAATCTGGTAAACATTAGTGTAATTATTATTACATATTATTTATTGCCTATTTGGTTTTTGAAATGCTTCTGTTTGGTATTGCATCACCAAGTTTCGGGCAGTATAATCTGTTGCTATGTTTATAAGATAGAGTAATAACTATGAGTGGTGTGGGGGTGGATTGGTGGTGGAAATGGGAAGGTATGGCTGAGGAGGTCGTGCCCAAAGACATACTGGCTGGAGAGAGACCAGAGACAGAGAAGTTTTTGGAAAGTTTTGTTAAATTTTGCCTGATGCTTTTTTGGTTTGTGTTGGTTTATTTGGTTACTCAGGTCATTTTTCTTGTTCATAGTAGACTCTATTACCTAGTGCTCTGTATCTTATATTTTCTGGACCAATTTCAAGGATGAGTAGTGAATTTTCTGTCCATATAATATATATATATATATATATATATATATATATATATATATATATATATATATATATATATATATATATATATATATATATATATATATATATATATATATATATATATATATATATATATATATATATATATATATATATATATATATATATATAATTTCACAAGCTCTCTGGGCCACTGAATGCCATGGTGGTAAAGGGTAAATTTTATCCCAAGATGCTAAATCATATGATGGAAAGAGAGATGTTAGTAGAAAAATTGAAGGATCAAAATTTGGCTAGTTTTATACTTTTGTGTCTTTTAGGGGATATATTAGCACTGTATCTGGAGTTGAGCGAAAAGATCAATCAAATGTTGATTAGATCAAGAGTAGATTGAAAGATACTTTTGCACAAGGTATGTTTGATGCATTTTGGGGGTTCAAAAGGGTGCGGTGGTTAGGGGAACAAGCAGACATTATTGCTAATGAAATAAGGAGGTTAGCTGGGTGGACTGAAAAGGGCTTGGAGAGAGCTGTAAAGTTAGGGTTTGTTACTTAATTCCTGGATGGCATATCAATGGAATTACAGCAAATAAAGGATATTGAGTCAGCGGGTATGGACAATTTATTAGCTAGAGCTAGAGTCTAGACCAGTGTTACTCAAACTTTTTTCCCTTCAGGGAACACTTGTACATTCAGTACATACATATGCAATACTGTACAGTACTAAGGCTAAAGAAACATAAAACAAAGTATACAGTATTAATGAATATTAATAGTAATAATAATGTAATAATACAGTACAGTACAGTAATACATGCATCGATACATGGGTATATAATGGGTAAGTTTTTGTTCGTATCTGTGAATGTTCGTAACTCGTTTGTTTATAAGTAGGGGAACTTCTAAATATAAGAAATTGTTCTCTATTTCAGTTAAACCTATGTTTTCATATTAAAAAAATCGCATTTTGTCTTATTTTATGAACTTCACTACTGCGTTAGCATAGGTAAGTGACCTATGTGCTTATTTAGGTGCGTACCAGCTTACACTGAAAATCAAACTAAAGAACGACTTAGGTTTCAGAAGTCTGTTCGTAAATAGAGTCATTCATAAGTAGTGCTAGGTAAACCTTAGTACTGTACAGTACATACAAATGTAGTGCTGTACAGTACTTAGGCTAAAGAAACTCAACTACTTTAGAGAACATAAAGTATATGGTATTTATGCTCTCACGCAGAGTGACACCAATGGCGTTTATACATTTTTAGGGCCTAGGTGCACCGTGACGCCATTGGTTTATATATGAACAAAACTATTATTTTCAAAAAGCTACATTTACGCCAATGGTATCAGTTTTTGGTGGAATGTAAGTTTCCTCACTCTCACTTGAATGACCTAATTAGCAACCCTCTCCACTACGTGACTTTGAGGGCGAGGCATAAAACAAAGGCAGTGTCCGTCTCCCTCACTCATCACTCAGACCATACGTCTCTTTATGCGCACTTTATTCCATGTCCATAAATGGTCCTATGAATTATTGTTTCTTTTTTTTATTGATTCATGAAAACCTACAACAAATATCAGTCATTGATATACTATGTATAATGATAAATGTAGGTTTGGGGGAGGAAAATATCTGAGAAACAAGATATTTCGGCGTGCTAAAAAACTGCCGACCAGAGAGTTAATGAATTTTAATACAGTAATAATACAGTACAGTACAATAACACATACAGTAATACTTGGGTAGATAATTGGTAGGCATTTGTTCATATTTGTAAATGTTTGCAACTCGGTTGTTCATAAATAGTGGAGCTCTTGCATATATATATATATATATATATATATATATATATATATATATATATATATATATATATATATATATATATATATATATATATATATATATATATATATATATATATATATATATGAACAATTTTTACCCCGACCAGGACTTGAATGTAGGACACATAATTAATACATGGGTAGATAATTGGTAGGTGTATATTCATATCTGTAAATGTTTGCAACTCGGGTGTTCTTAAATAGTGGAGCTCTTGCATATATATATATATATATATATATATATATATATATATATATATATATATATATATATATATATATATATATATATATATATATATATATATATATATATATATATATATATATATATATATATATATATATATACACACAGTGATCCTTCGCTGGATCGTGTTTCTTGGCTCGCGTTTTCACTGTACCTCAGGTTTTTTTTGGCAAATTATTATTTTTTTGGGGGGTATATGCACAAATATTAAAATATTAAAAAAATAAAAATTTTCAGGAAACATCATTACCACCTCATTCACGGTAAGTTTACCTAGCACGTACATATAAATTTACGTTGCATGCTGTTATTTATAATGTAAAGGTTTTTTTTTAACAGTGCAGGGAGGGTTTATACAGTATGTAAACGTAAAAATAATTGTAAAATACCTATGTACATGAGTATGTCATGTAATTACCACTTCATTCACCGTAATTTTATCTATCACTTTCATATAAATTTACGTTGCATGCTGCTATTTATAAAGTAAAGGGTGTTTTTTTAACAGTGCAGGGAGGGTTTATACAGTACGTAAACGTAAAAATAATTGTAAAATACCTATGTACATGAGTATGTCATGTAATTACCACTTCATTCACCGTAATTTTATCTATCACTTTCATATTAATTTACGTTGCATGCTGTTATTTATGAAGTAATAGGTGGTTAGTTAACAGTACAGGGATGTTTATACAGTGTAAACGTAAAAATAAATTAAAATATCTATGTACATATAGGCTGATCCTACTCCGCGATTTTCCTGTCTCGCACCGGGTCCCGGAACCAAACCATCGTGATAATTGAAGGAACACTGTATATATATATATATATATATATATATATATATATATATATATATATATATATATATATATATATATGAACATTTTTTACCCCAACCAGGACTTGAACGTAGGACACATAATTACTGTGCCAAGGTGCTACCAACTACACCACAGAAGGTCTTAAAAGGGTAACAAAACTTACAGCTATATTTGCTATACTAGGAATGAAAGCATTCTGTCTGAATGCCACTCTGTTCATATTACAGTTTCCCTCAACCTCACTGAGTAAGAAAGTGCGACTTCTCTGTGGGATTGAGGAGCAATAGTTCTCCATTTGACATTTGTTTGGCTAAATATTTACCTCTGGCTATCATAAATTTATTAATGCAATGGGACAGATCCGATAGGAAACATACTTTGAAGTCCAGCACCCACGAGGGAAAAATCTTTTATTCATTTATCTAACATTGCTGAAAGTGGTGGGGCCACTATTATCTATGTTCTTTCTTTCTTCATTTTTATAAAGCATTATTTTTAATCATATTAGTAGTAAATAAGCACTGTATATTTTCAAATTACGTGTATATATATATATATATATATATATATATATATATATATATATATATATATATATATATATATATATATATATATATATATATATATATATATATATATATATATATAACAAAAGGCCATGGACAAACTCGATACCATAAATATTATTAGAATGAAAAAATGAAACAAGATTTTGAAGAGTAAACGAATGCACCCATCAGTGTTAGCATTAGCATTAAAAAGACAAAGCTATTAACACTTGCATAGCACTATCAAGTAAATTACCATCGTAAACATATATTCCATGTTTGAACATAATGGACATAAAAAAATGAGAGGACATATTGTAATATAAGTTAAATGCTATTGAAATTACTAATCCAAGTAAACCTTTCTGGCCAGAGTGAGACAATATGAAGATGGTTGGCTTAATAACAGTGACAGAGGGGACTGCTTACATTTTTTAATTACCCATTAGCTGCTGCTTAGACTCTCTTTGCCCGTATAGCCTGCACAATGGATCTTGAACATGTAGCTGTAACCATTAGTTTCGTCTTCCTCGTAAGAGTGTCCCTATTGCAGATTGTTTACCCCTCCATTGGAGGGAAAGGCTATTGACAGACTGTATACAGACTTGTATAAATATGCTTTCCTCGAATTATTTTTTCTCCTGGCCAAACTGCTTTTAGTATACCCAAACTTTAGATAAATACATTTGTACATTACTTTAATTACTAGAATCTGAAAGGAGTGGAATCACAAGGAAAAGAATTTATTTGATTTTACTGAATATAAAATACTGGCAATTACATGGCATGATATACATTACAGTATGCACAGACTTTTAATTTGTTATGTCCTCTACATAAACATAAGAATATACGACAATAACACACACCTTGAAATAACAGAATGACATTCTTTATCTGCTTCAACTTGCAGCTTATTATCTGTGGAATAGATATAGCATATTGATCACATCCATAAGGCTGCTTACACATGCATTCAAACATGAAAGATATATCAGAACATTACAAATTTCGCAATATTATAATACTGGTTTATATAATATTACCTATAAATATCAGAACAATGCTTTCAGTAATTACTGTAAGTAGATTACAGAGAGATGGGTATTATCATCACTGGTTACATCAAACATGGTATATATTGTAATAGAATTGGATATATAAAAGAGATAACAACAATCACATTAAGCATAACTGTGTTGCAAATAAGGTGCTTCCAGTATTAAGTACCCTTCCAGTCATTCTAAGTTAAGGAATTACCAAAAAAAAAACAATAATATTGGCATACCATAAGTAATTGTATGTATTTGTAGAATAATACAGACATACATAAGTGATAAGGAGAAAACAAACTTAAGTATTATTAAATGGGTATCCTTCATAGTAATACATTGCTTTATATATCTTTTGGTATATTATTTACAGAATTTGTAGTAGGGTTATCGGTAGATTTCTTCTTGAGTTTCAATGGCGTGAGTCATTTTAAAGAACATCTCCTATTGAGTTACTAGTATATGTGGTAGACACAGAACATCATTCCTAAGGAGTGTTGTCCTAAAGAATCTCAGCTAATACATAATGGGCCACACTGCCTACAGGAGCAGAGATGGTGGAAAGACAGTATCCAAAATAATTATGTTATCATCCCAATACACGCTTCGTAAAAAATTACAACGGTTTGTGTGACTAAAGAAGAGAGACCCATCAGGTTAAAGAAACACCAAAAGTGTTCCATTTGCAAACTCTAGTCTATATTTTGGCCAGCTTTCTTCATCTTGACGAGTGATGAGTAAATATCAGTAGGAAGACGATTTGATAGAAAATGGAAAAAAAATCCTTGTTCAAAATGCTTAAAATGAAAACAAAAACAATGAACATGCAGAGTAGTAACATATGTCCCAACCAACACTCTTAAAGCAAAGCATGACTCAGCCTTTAGGAGATAAGAAAATGAAATACAGTACTATGAATTCTAACTTGAACCGGCTTTAAAATGGAAGCACACTTAGATATGTGGACAGCATGTCCATCAAGAGGTCACCAAAAGTGTGAGAAAAAGTTTCCTCTCAATACCAGAGAAACTAGTAAAGGAGAGCCATAGAGAACAATGAGAAGAGAAACAAAAATATTGGAAGCACAATTATTCTCTCAAGGAGAATTGTGCAACCATTCAAGCAACCATGAAGTCTTTACAGTAGTAAGGAATAAAACTTGCAAGCACATCAGATGTATAATCAAAAAGAAAAATTCCATATTGAACTGAGATGGAACTAAGAAAAAAATGAAAAAGCGAAGGGTCTTTTGTACAGGAATAACAGTATTTTCCTTTACCTACAGAATAGGCATAACTCCCATTTAAAGAAAAGTAAAAGCATCCAAACAAGTAGGAAGTACCATCAGATTAACATAAACATCATATAAGTAAAACAATGTGTATTCAAAAAAAGCAGTCAAAATTCCTAATATGGTACCATTTCCTTTATGTCAAAATATACTATGTATTAGCATCTACCCTTTCTGGTCTAGCACTAGTGTTGGCCCATTATGTGCTGTGGAAATTTCAACTAATCAGTGCCTTTGTCAAAATATATTTCATTTGCCTTAAAATATCTAACTACCAAATTCAGGTAGGTATGGTTCTGATATGTGACTCCATATGGAAATATCCATCAAGAAGGAGGAAAATAAATATGAAAAAACTTGCAATACGTTTTGTAGCACCATTTACATTTTTGCACATGAAGTTTAACTTAAGCTATATGCTGGTTTTGTATTGTACAGTACATGAAGTTTCAGCTTTTCACCCATTATTACAACGATACAAAAAATTTATTTTAGAATCAACTGTTGCAGCCTTTATGCAACATATAGGCTTAATTAGTATTTTATACTTCAGATCCTATGGCAGAGCAGTAATATACAGATATTTTTAACAATTTATAGTAAGTTTTCTGAAAGTGACATATAAGTAAACAGTTTATCTTTAGCACTAAGGATGAAATTTTATTGTACAAAAAAAATTATATATATATATATATATATATATATATATATATATATATATATATATATATATATATATATATATATATATATATATATATATATATATATATATATATATGCAAAATAAACTGTTATATCACAGCACAATATGAAGCAAAAAAAGGCCCATAAATAAAACACAAAAAGAAGCGAAGATGTACTATATATTATGACTGAAGAGGACTGGAGTCCAGTCATAATATATAGTAC
The DNA here is from genome assembly GCA_037179515.1 of Halocaridina rubra. Taxonomy (NCBI): domain Eukaryota; kingdom Metazoa; phylum Arthropoda; class Malacostraca; order Decapoda; family Atyidae; genus Halocaridina; species Halocaridina rubra. The sequence continues at coordinate 15,830 of JAXCGZ010009570.1, forward strand.
ATCTTCGCTTCTTTTTGCGTTTTATTTATGGGCCTTTTTTTGCTTCATATATATATATATATATATATATATATATATATATATATATATATATATATATATATATATATATATATATATATATATATATATATATATATATATATATATATATATATATATATATATATATATATATATATATATATATACGGGATCCTCAGTTAATGATGTCCTCGAGTTACAATGTTTCATGGGTAAATCATGCCTCCCATAAATTATTTGCTTCATTTTTTATCGTGTTTGGTCTATATTATGTCTCCCAAGTGTAAAGCAAATTCTTCTGATGGCACTTTTTCAAAGACAAGATAACCATCACCATGGAAGTGGAATTAAAAATGGTGAAATGCATGGAAAAGGAAGAAAGTTTACTAATGCATTAGCATAGATGCATATTTAGGTCTGTTCCGATTTACACTGAAATTCGGGTTATATCGTGTTTCAGGAACGAAATTCTGACGTAAGTCTGTGACCCCCTGTATATATATATATATATATATATATATATATATATATATATATATATATATATATATATATATATATATATATATATATATATATATATATATATATATATATATATATATATATATATATATATATATATATATATATATATATATATATATATATATATATATATATATATATATATATATAATATATATATATATATATATATATATATATATATATATATATATATATATATATATATATATATATATATATATATATATATATATATATATATATATATATATATATATATATATATATATATATATATATATATATATATATATATATATATATATATATATATATATATATATATATATATATATATATATATATATATATATATATATATATATATATATATATATATATATATATATATATATATATATATATATATATATATATATATATATATATATATATATATATATATATATATATATATATATATATATATATATATATATATATATATATATATATATATATATATATATATATATATATATATATATATATATATATATATATATATATATATATATATATATATATATATATATATATATATATATATATATATATATATATATACAGTAATCCCTCGCTATATCGCGATTCACCTTCCGCAAATTCCGTGCATCACGGGTTTTTGAGGTGAGCATATGTATTTTATATCGCAGATTTTCTGGGCATATCGCAGGTCTCCACAATATATGGAAATATTAAAATTTCCAGTATTTTCATTATTTTATTGATAAAAAAGTATTTCCTAGCCTAAGAATAATAAAACAGTAAAAAATAGTAAAAAACATAAATTTAAATATGTAACTCAGAGTATTGCACCATATAAAATACAATACCTGTATAGGTGCTTGGAAAACGCAAAGGGTCACACCTACGTGAGATAGTACACAGGATGCTATTGGCTGATGGCTGGGAGATGACGAATCACAGAATTGTGTTCTGTATCCTGGGGTCTGATTGGCTTTTTGATTGATGCTTGATTCTTCCAGCATCTTCCATTTTCTCGCTTCACCCATTTACTTACTCATGCATGCGCCTTTCGCGTTGTGCCTCTTAATACGTTGTGCTTGTGTTTTTTGTGAAACTTTTGCTTGTATTTCAACCCCTGCAATGCCGCCCAAGCATCCTTCATCTTCTAAGGCTTCTGGTAGCTAGCTTAAGCGGTAAAGGAAGATGTCAACCATAGCAGATAAGGTAAAACTGTTAGATATGCTGAAGGAAGGAAGAAGTTTCTCGGCTTGGTTTCTTGAATGTAAGAGAGAGGTGACCTGCAATGTAACATTGAAATATTCAATCCTATTTCAAAAGGCAGAATCAATAACCTCAAAATGCTCATCATACCTCCTTTTCCTTTACAGCTGGAGTTATTGATTGGGTAGTTTCCTCCTTGGTGAGGAGCTTGTTCCCATTCTCTTGACCATAGCAAGAAGATTTACAGCAAGACAGTTAGAGACTGACTTGCTTTATTCGTACAGGAACCCATTAATGATCATCATTATTTGAGACATGCATGGCACTATTAGTGCTTGCATTGTACTGTCATAAAAAAAATAAAATATGTGAAACAGTAATATGAAGTGAATAGGAACATACTGTCCCAGCAAGTTGTGCATATTATACAAACTGTCCCCATTGGACTTAAGGGTATTTGTTTGCAGGGTTAGTGCCTTATTCACTCATCTGTGCATATTTTGAATTTACTTTTAAATGTTTCAGGGTGACATGTACCACCCCAGGTTCCTCATAATTACTTCATATTTACACAAACCAATTACCTCAAGAAATATATATATTGCTGCATATGCCTACAGAATATCTAGGTGGCTATTATTACCCCATTTTTTTCTCAAAATTACATATTACTAGCAAGCATTACTTATACTCTCTCTTTCAGTGTATGGGATTCTTCCAAAGCCTTGTCTATTGCTCATATATGTACCCTTATACTATATTTTGTGATAATGGTCACTGTAGGACCTATGTAGGGATTAACTAGGCTGTTTTATAAAACAAGGATTTTATGAAGGATACAATTAAGTTCAAATGGGTTCTATTTCACTCTTCACAGGATGCATGGAGACAAACAACAAAAGGCGCTTTGAGGAAGAAAAAGTGTAATTTTGCAGTCTCTCCGTCTATCCCATCAATACCCATCCTCTTTTTCCCATGTATACCTAAGTTTTTCTTGCAAGATATAATGTTAGCTTGGTAACTGTGACAAAAGGGATGCAGGGTTTTTTCTGAACCCTCCATGTGGCCTAGACTCACATCACCTGTAAATGCAATATAATGTATTTTAGACATAAATGTATGGCTGTATTTTTTTTTTTTTTCCAAATCAATTCTGGATTAACAATGCCTCCACGAGAGAGATTCTTGATAGGCTACCATGAGATTCAGAGTTCTCAAAGCTCCTTCTGTCAACTAGGTTATGAGTGTACCAAATGAAATAAGTATTTTTTGTTATTTTCATACTCTGAGTACAGCAGGTTATGTGAACACATATTAAGAAAAATGAAATTTCTTAAAATGAAGATGTAAAATATAAGTTATTCTTCTTAAATGTTACACAATAATAGGTACTTTTCCAAATATATTAAAAAGATTTGAATTATGATGAGACGTACCTTATATCTAAAAATGATACACAATATGATGAATTATTCCTCACCTATGTCCAAGAAGTATGGGTACATTACCATACATTTTTAAGATCATGGAAAGATAAAAATGGATAAAATAAATATACAATATAATCATAGAATCATCTCTTGATTCTTACTCTGTCCAAGTATTACAGTGCCGAACAGAGTAAAGAATGTCTGAAATATACAACTTGCTTGTTTCAAAAAAGACACATATTATTTATTCAGACTGCACAAGGATTTATAATTATACACAATATAAAAAAAATAGAGCATATCACAAATTGGAGATCATTTAAGCATATCCTCAGAAGTTACACAATTAGCATATAAAATAAGATAATTAAAGAAATACTGTACATTTCAAAAAAGGCAAGTAAATCTTTCTGTTTTTCCACAGACAAGCAAAAGCATAAAAATATGAGATATATTCAAGGATAACAGTGCGGAATAGGAATTTTCCCTTGTTACAACTACAACTATAGAGTAGTAGTAGTAGAAGTATTTGCAGTTGGTGTTGTTTAAAAAATGCTAGTTAGACATAAGTGTCATATTAAGCCCTATTTCATAATAATATTCTAACAATGACCTCACAAATCAGCTCTATACTCTCCAGGCCTGTTATGCTGATAGGGGCTACCACATGAAAGGTGCCCTACAATCTGCTATATACTGTATTGCCTTAACAATGGCAGTAAAAAAAACTGTTGTACGAGCAATTTTGTAAATTAAAACTCAGTATTTCCAGTGCAAAGGTTAAGTATAGATCAGCTGCATTACACAGGATGGTATAAGTAATCGTAATTTAAGCTAGAGTACACTGTTTAATGAGTGTCATAGTCCCCATTCGAATTGGGGTAGACAAAGACACATGTGATGGTATTAGTTTACTGCTATACCACACACAGATAATGTGCATAATCCCATAATTCGCAGAGTTAACGCCATTACAGTTTATTCCCTATCAGTAATTAGCGTTTGTGATGAGACTTTTTTACCAACTACAAAGAGTTAACCTTTATGCCGTTTAGCTATCATCCAGATAATGAATAGGTAAATTCCATCCAATAAACTATATAACATACAATATTTTATGAACTAAAATAAAAACAATAAGCAAGGTATATTAATAAAATAAATAGAATAAATACACTCCTCAACACACACAAAATTATCACATGAGATTCATATACGTACAGCGAACTTTTAGGTATTTATACATCTACAGTTAGTATATTACACATTTTGTTCAATCTGTGGAAAACACACAACCATTAAAGTATTATTATTCTTATTTTCTTTCTTTTTGTTACGTTTAGATTTTTTTTCCAGCCCTTTTTGATGTAGTCATCCTTTGTATCTGCAGGATATGACAATATGAATGGATATAAAAACTGGGAGCAACTGCACTGTATTATATAAATTTTCAGCAATGAATGACAAATACTTCAAATTATGTGACCTTTTGTAAGAATATATACTTCAACATAGAATCAGTGCATCCTAATGCCTTTCCAGTGCTCATTTTAGTGTTTCACAACTCACACTACACGCATATCATCTGCACTTTTAAATACAGATAAACACCTCCAGATTCGAGTACTTTAGCCGTTGCACTACTGCCGTCCCCCATAATTTTGTAGATAACTGTTTCCAAATACAGTACAGACAGATAGGAGATATGATAAAATTAGAACCAGATCTTGTATATACAGATCTATGAAATATGAATCGCAGTATCAGAAAGAAATATTAATATTTTTCTTGGAAGTCAGAGTTCCAATACTTAGATACAAATATATTTATGTATGTAGGTTTTCCGTGAGTAGAGATATTAATTATATATGCACACATCCCCTATGGTGTACTGAACAGCCTCTTGGAACATTATTACAAATATAACTAATCACCCTTCAAAAAAAAAAAAAAAGAGAGAGAGAGAGAGAATGTCAGCATACACTTTACTATTACACAAAATTGTCTTTAAACTCATACTTAGGTTGGGTACAAATTAGTACAATCAGCTCGGTATAGAGATAATTATTTCATAGATGTGTCTATTCTCTACAGTTCCTTCAAAAGCTTGGAATCAAATGGTTTTCTAGGCCAGATCATAATTTCCAGTAGCTTAGTGCACGAGTTGTGCAGTTTTTGAAGTTTATCAAATGTAGGCTTCAGATTAAAATCAGTCCATTCCTTGACTGTATATTCATCAAAGACTTTGTTCAGTGCCTTTTCAGCATCAGAAATAAGTTTGTTAAAATCAAACAGTAACATGGATAGATCTTGTAATCCTTGTTCGACATGTTGAGGACTAGCAAAGCTATGTTCTATGTTGTAATCTGTTACCCAACCTGTAACGTGAGGATTTCTCATCATGTTGTCGATGTCCTTTTTCAGAATGTAGAGTTTCTGAGATATTTCATAAACATCGCTTCCAGGAAAGTTGCATTTGTTAGCATATTCTAGATACTTAAGATCCAAGTTTAAAAATGAGTTGCATTTCAACAAATTACCAATCTTTGCCAAGGCTCCATGATCTGCCTTGCGTTCAGTGATATACATCAAATTGACAGCAAGAGAAGGAATACCTTGGGGCAGTAATTCACATAAGACAGCAAAGTGATCAAATCTTTGCCAACCAGTCAATACAATACCTCTGAAAGGAATAGTCCCTTTATACATATCAACTATTTCCATCCATTCTTTGTGATTGCTAAGTCTCTCATTAACATCTGTTATGTAGCTCTCTGGAGCAGAAGCACCCTTGAAAGCACTGGCAATCCATATTCCATTAAAAGCTATAGAATATTTTTCCCATATGTCAGTTCTTAAGTCCACCATGATACCTCTATTGTATTTCCAAACCATAACTTCAACCAGGTTTCCAAAATTTGCAGCCTGAATGGCTTTGAGGGGAACCTTGCGGAATTCATCATCCCACATGATGGGCTGAATGTCGTATGTGTCCTTGACATATTGAGCCACTTTTTTTATGTGATGTAAGAATAAATCACTTTTTCCAAATCTCTGATGAAGAAGGTACTGTTGGCATCTTGTACATTCACCAAGGTTGTACACTTCGTCTGAACCTATATGTAACCAGTTGATGCCAGGATGCAGTTCAAGCATCTGATCGATCATTGCCTTTATTAAAGGTATGGTTTTGTTATTAGTAGGACAAATTACTTGAGGGTAATGTGGCACTTCTCGTAATTCTGCAAACTCTTTTAGTTTCAGGACATGCTCCATGTGCCCAATAGTCTGGACTAATGGTATGACTTCCAGGTTATTTTTCCTCGCAACTTCCAGTATATCTGCGATATCACCCTTGGCATAAGCATTATGAGCAGAAAGAGGTTCAAGCTTCCCCCAATAAGGGAACATATCTTCATATTCAATTAGCAAACCAGTGGCTCCTAATGAGCTTAACAGAGGGAAAAGTGTCTTCAGATACTCAACCTTTGGAGGGGCACCCTTGAGATCTATGTGGACAATTTTGTGTTTGAGCTGGTTGTCCATAACAACATTTTTGCGGAGAGCTGTGTCCTGTCCCTCCATGTCCCGTACTCTTCCCAAGCCATCCAATAGACCCGGCTCTTTATGTATAATGATACCCATTGGATCATGGTCCATCTTGCGCTTCAGCTGCTTGTGCACCGTCATTTTCTGTATATTAGCAAGAAGCATACTTTCATATTCTTTCTGTTTTCTCAAATGTCCTGGGCTCTGAGTCATCATTTCTTCATATTCAAAATGGGATTTTCTATGTTTTACAAAATCACTTAGAGGTTCAGGTTGTAAATGCCTAGGCCCATTATCTGGAGTTGCTATCATATAGAGCATGAATATTATAGCAACTACCAGCAAACCAAAAAATATTAGACGAGTACTTCTCCTTGGGATCATTGTTATCTGCTGTTTCTGCACTTTGCCTAAAATTTATTCACCACAGAAAAGTAGACTAATTAAAGTAAAACAGACAATGAAATCACATAATCATATTTTCCATTCCAAAAAATTTGTTTTTTCATAACTGGCATGGGTATGTAAGGGCCAAGCAGTTTGCAGAATTTATTTGAACTGCCAAGTTAATTCCTCTCAGAAGATACTTCGTCTGGAAGTACAACAAAAAACAGAGAAATGAAAACTTTAGCCATGGTAATAGTACTTCTGGTTAATTGGAGAGTTCTAAACTTTCATAGTTATAAGCCTTCTTTGTGGCCTATACATTATGTATGCATATGTAAGAAGCAATTAGCAACTGAGAAAAATAAAAGAGGTGGAGCAGGACCACTAAGTATACAGTAATAACTTGCCCAACATCATAAACTCATTCCAAAAGACAACTAAAAGTAAGAAAATTACTTAAAAAGCAAACACAAAATTTAAAGATAACCTAGACCCCCTATAAATCCCGTACAAGCCATCCCATGAAGTTGCTTACACAGCAACATCGTTCGACAGTTGAATTTTCACTTTACATCTTAATTACTGCGAATATTAAATAAAGAAAAATAAAAAAAAACATAAGTCAATTGCCCCTTTTAAGTACCTAAAAAGCAACTCCAAAAAGTCACTATCTGTATAACATCATTCAATCAGTCAACATATTCACATATTTTTCAATAAGTATACAGCATGCAATTTTAATAGATGCTAATACTGTATATAAAAGATTTATCTGAAATGGTGCCTTAAATATACAGTATGTATACTTTTGAAGGTTTTTATTTTTTTATGAGTGTGCTACAAGGATGGTAACAGAAAATTGCACTCATTGAACCCGGTATGAAAAAACGTAAGGAGAAAAAGCAGTTGCTTAAAGACAAAGCAGAAATAATAGATCGATAAATAATAAGAAGACAGGTTCAAAGAATAGTCAAAGAAATACAGTAGGATTAGGCCTTGAGATGACTAATTAATATTTGAAGGAAAGAAGGTTATAAGAATCAGGGAAAACAGAAGGAGGAAGAGAGTTCAAGAGTCTGGAAAACGCAGATTACTAGCTGCATCGATTAATATGTGAGCTACAATCTCTACACAGTACCAGTGTGATGAGGTGCTTGGCATGTGTTATGTGGCCTTGCCAGTGGGGGAAAGATGCATGTTGCCAATTCATCCGAAGTGATGGAAATAGTACAAAAAAAAAAAAAAAAAGATATGGCTGAAGAGTGTGATGAGGAATAAGTAATTAGGAATTAATGCAAAGAGAAGGATATATGAAGGTGTGATTGTGGCGACAGCATTGCATGGAGCTGAGACTTAGAATGCAAGGATGAATGAAAAGAACAAGCTGTATGTAATGGAAATAAGGTGACTGAGAAGTATGATTGGTGTATCTAGAATTGATAGAGTGAGAAATGAGGTGGTGAGGCAGAGAACAGGTGTTGAAATAGAGCTGTTGGATAAGTTAGATCAAAGAGTGCTGAGTTGGTTTGGACACAAGGTAAGGATGAGTGATGAATGACTAGCAGAGAGGGTGTAAACTGCACAAGTGGTTGAAGAATGGCCGAAAGAAAGACCTAGCATGAGTTAGGTAGATAGTGTGAAAAGAGCATTAGATGCACGTGGAATGTCAGTGGAGCAGAGAAGAGAGCATTCAAACGACAGGGGTGAGTGGATGAAGATTGTGAATAGGTGATATGGGTCGAAGGGAGTTTTCACACGTGCTAGCACAGTGAACTGTGACGGAAGGGTGTGAGGGGAGCTTGACATGTAATGAAGAGGAAGGGTAAACCAGCTGCAGCTGTCGGGTCTCATGGCAAAATGCCCTTCCCCACCACCCTGTGGATGACCCAGGCAGGATGGTAGGGAGGGAAATGTGGTAACTTTTTATCCCCAAGGAGCTACGAGGAGTAACTGAGGCGTGCTTTGGCTTGGGGTGAATGTATATTCTTTGGGTGGCCACCTCCCTTACAGGAGGGAAAAAGGGGCCACTGCATAATGACAGATAGATACATTTAGGAAGACTCTCAGGAGCAGCTTGATGAGGTAGGGAATGTTGAGGTTACTGATTAGGCAATCTTGTTATCCAATAAAGATCACTAACTATGTGAAAATAATGAGTATTTAAAGACATATCAATATTAACTGGAGAAATTATATGATTCCTGCTTACTTTTTTATCTTCACCAAGTAGTCTCTTAGTAAAACTAATTCCTATGATATGCTTTAAGCATAAAAAAAAAATTATTTAAAATACTTATTACTTTCTCGTAATCCGACTTCATTATCGCATAACAAGTCTATGTAATTAAGAACTACAACCCAATATCCCACCCTTAGCAGCTGCTTCTGAGATCCTTCTCAGTTGAATCCAACTTCTGGTTTGTGCCCAAAACCATTACCATTTAAGAACTATCAACACCAAATAAAGACCTAACCTAATATATTACAATGTAACAGTACCAATATTAGTGGTTAATGCATACTTTATCATCCTCAGTTAGTAGGGAAAAAACTCATGAAATTTATATTAGGTTAAGCTTGGTAAAGTTAGTTCATTCCCAGCTAAGGAGCTGACGATGGAAATATTTGTAATTAGTTGTTTTTAATATTTTATCAATGCTCTACATATTCATATCACTCACTGTCACTCTAAGGCTAACCATTATGTTTTTAAAGCCACAGACCCTAAATCAATGCTTTGCAAACATTTACCATTTTCTACCGCAGTAGCAAAGTGGTTTGAGCACGACTTGATAAGCGACGAACCTGCAATTGAGCCCACTCCATAGTGACACATAAATGGCAAACACACATACAAGAATGTCAAAGTAGCCGTGCTTGATTTATGGTTGATATGATATTGTATGCCATAACACTGAATCTAAAAACTAATACTAAAAAGACTCATTAACCCTAATTATTATGGAGTTGATAAATGTTTAGTTTTACACCACTGACAGGGGAATTGATATTACAAATCATTGAAAACCCATCTCATACAAGAAAAAAAATTCCATTATCGATATAATTTCTTACATGGGGGGGTGAACCAACTTAACTAACCTAACCAAACTTATTAAAATAAGGGTTTAGGATTCGTTTGATGCACCCCTTCTAATTTAGGATTACACTGATTTTTTCTGGCAAGTTTCGACGTCTTTTGAATTACCCTGATCATTGATTTTCTTGTAAACACTCATTTTTTGTGTTAGGGCTGATTTTGGTAGGCAACGATTAATAAATAACCTAACTCAAATTTGAAGTCTTACACATCTTAATAGGGCGAATTTTGGTGTTTGCACGGCAACACTGTACATATTAAGAAGTAATACTCCCGCAGATTTCTCAGGTAGGCTATGGGATGGGTGCATAAAACGAATCTTAACCCTAAATACATTATTGACCTTTTTACACCCAGTCATCCGTAATATGCTCTTTGCCTGTTACCATTTGATTCTCAAAAGTAGCGGTATGTGGTGTATGACTCATTAAATATACCATAATACTAAGTCCATTGATAATATTATTATGAAGTTTCATTACCCTACACTGCTACGGAATCTACCTATGTTTACAGCACTGCTTCAAAGCAAGAACCGTAACGCTTCTATTTTCAACAATGGCCTGCTGCTTCTGTCACGGGTATTGTTGTTGTTGTTGTTTTGCAGGGCAGTGAAGGCCTTGAAGCGGCTCCCCATGATAATCTTACTATTCAAAGCTGCTTTTCATTATCCGATAGATTAGTACATTATTTATCATTATCTTTTTAGCTTACTTTGTGAATATGTCCATTAAGTCTTTGCCTTCATAGGATCGAATAAAGAAAGTGACTCACAGTACACTAATGAGGTTAGGTTGTTAGATCAACAGTAGATTAATGCCTAACCTAGCCTAATCTAACAATTTACGGGAGTTATTTAATATACTGAAGTCGTTATCCCCACTTGGTCCCTTTCATACCACAGACAGGAATAAAATAGCATGATACTTAGCATAATATTTGGGTAGGATAATTAATATTGCTCACGGCCAGCAAAAAATAAAATAAAAAGAATTAGTAACTGAAATCTTGGATTTTTAGCAGACCTTTGAGATTTATTCGGGGAGTAGTAGTCGTAGAGATTTTATTATCATTACTATTGCTCTTTTTGTTAATAACCCCTTGTTTATTATTGTCCCTATGACTATGATTATTACTGCTACTGTTTCAATTATCATGCTTTCTAGTACAATTAGCATTGATTTTTGTTATTCAAGTTATTGTTGATACTGCTATTAATATTATCTCATTTACCATTCTCCTGTTTTCTCTGTTGCTAAAAAGCTTTCCAGAAAAATTAAGTACAGCTGCATGATTCTGTCTCCAACCATAACAGTCTTCTAGTTAATTAAAAATTAAATGGATATTGATAAATGGGTATTCATTTCACTTAACCATAATATATAAATTAATTCAGAGACAAATATTAATAAATTTACCAGAATTCCCAAAGATATTAGAATTCTCCATAAAAAGTCCACAAATTCCGAATCCCATAAAAAGAGTCCACAGATTTAGGGGAAAAATTCTCTTCCACAAGCCATTCCACGCCAGGTAATTTTTCCCACAAATTGTGGGAAAATCCCATGAAATGGCAACACTGGTTAATTATCTGAATACTCAGTAATGTCCCTAAGACTCTTGCAGTAGTGATTATAATTATATTAATACCCTCTGTCTTCGTTTCTGATTTGCATATCGTTCTGCTGCCCAGAAGTACAAATTTGTATGCTTTATTTCCCTTTACCTATTAGTGGATTGCAAGTACTTGCAGATATAGAGTATGCTTGATGTCTCAGCTCTATGCGCTCAAAGACCTAATGAAGAAAACAGTGTTACAGCATACTCAGTCTAATAGCAGAAACAGCCAAGGGAAGATACATTCAGTCACAACAGTAGCGACATTTAGGCCGAGTGACTATTTTTTCTATTGCATATGGTTTTAAGTAAAAGAAAAGGACACTGCCCCCTTAGAAGAAGATGACATATGAAGTATAGGTTCTCCTATTTCACTAATACTTGGGTTATTATTAATCGATCATTATGATATTTTCTGTTTTATTGTTGCCATTAATATCATCTTTTTTATTACTATTATTATTATTATTATTGAATTTTCGAATATTCTGTTGAGATGGACATTTATAACTGTACTTCCCCAGTTTTTCTGCGAAAAAGTTTATATAATTTTTTTTTCTGCAGTCTGAGAGTGTTGTCATGTAATTTACCCACTTATATGCATATACTTGTTTGCCATGCTGTTAGCACAAAGGTACCTCATGGAAACTTGATACACGTGACGGGGATCCCACGCTTCCTATTCTTGTAATTTAATTTATAGCTGATAGGATAAGATCTGGCCTGGAGTGGCAAATGGCTATTTTGTTGCCTGTTGCTACCACGTGGTATTTAAGCCTAGCTTACGGCATAGGAACCTGTTCACACCTAGCTGTACCCAGGTCACGATCAGATCATATACCTTATTGTAGGAGCTGGATTACTTTTGATATCAATGGCATGGCATATACAAAAAGACCTCTCTGACTCCTCCCTCTTTTGTGTATCTCGTAGGTTGCCACAGGTGTGGAGTTAAGTGGGTTATTTAGTTAAGAAACAGCTGCAGAGCAGTAAATATAAAGCACCAAGAGAGTTAGAGGCAACAAGAATGAGAGAGGGAAGAACCCAGGAAATTGGGGCACTCAAGCGCAAAGTTGTACCCGAACAAGAAAACGGCTGTTTCCCTCCCAAGCTTATCGAGTTTTCTTCAGGTTACTATCAGTTTGGTATCTGAATGGTTTGATTCGGCAAATATGAAAACAATGAAGTAATAAATCGGCATGCTACATTTTGTCAACAGTAAAAGGGTGTTTTACGTTACGGACTCCCTTTTCTACCAAGGGCTAGGACGGTTGCCATATATATATATATATATATATATATATATATATATATATATATATATATATATATATATATATATATATATATATATATATATATATATATATATATATATATATATATATATATATATATATATATATATATATATATATATATCACGCTAGTCCTTATATTTTTCCTTTAACAAAGTTTCTGTATGTATATTTTGAAAAAAAAAATAATTCTAATAATCATTTGTAATTTTCATATTTTTGCTATAATGATATGTAATCCTCACACTTATTATATTATTTACATGATTAATATTTCAAATATATAATTTTATGCATAATCCATAATATTTTTATTTCATATATTTATTACATACTTTGTATTTATTATAACTGATATCTTTATAGCTTAACCAAATGATTTCTTCTTGTGAAAGGTGTTTATTTTTTTTATTTTGACAAGGAATTTTCTCAGCATGGTAGTCCATTAGCACAACAGAGATCTTTATCCATCTGGCCTCCATCCCAAGTCCATGGATACTCACACATACGATAGTAATTATATACCTGAAAAAAGTACATGCATATATATATATATATATATATATATATATATATATATATATATATATATATCTATATATATATATATATATATATATATATATATATATATATATATATATATATATATATATATATATATAAATATATATATATATATATATATATATATATATATATATATATATATATATATATATATATATATATATATATATATATATATATATATATATATATATATATATATATATATATATATATATATATTAAAAACACTGAACTGTTAACATACAGTGTAAAATGGTAGGAAAAGTCCATTAAATAATACAACGAAATTATATATATAAAAAGGTCACGAAATTAATAAGTACTATATATATATATATATATATATATATATATATATATATATATATATATATATATATATTCGTTGCTTTATTTAATGAGCTTTTCCTACCATATATATATATATATATA
>JAXCGZ010009570.1:40000-47500 GCA_037179515.1 Halocaridina rubra
TTGCCAGCTTCGTAGCATGTCTTTATGCTTTTTCGGATTTTTTTTTTAATTGCAAATTCTAGAAGTGTGGCGCATATTCAAGCTTAGGCCTCATATAAGTCCTGTAAATATTTCTAAGCATTTCTCTATGAGAAACACTTCTCTCTGTACGCTCTTCAACATTGATATTTGCGACATTGTGTTGAGACTTGTTTAACTTATACAGTCCTTTTCTAGTGCCGTTTCAACATATAAACTACGAAGAGATATTTTTTCTTTATATATATATATATATATATATATATATATATATATATATATATATATATATATATATATATATATATATATATATATATATATATATATATATATACATATACATATACATATACATATATATATATATATATATATATATATATATATATATATATATATATATATATATATATATATATATATATATATATACATATACATATACATATACATATACATATACATATATACATATATATATATATATATATATATATATATATATATATATATATATATATATATATATATATATATATATATATATATATATACATATACATATATATATATATATATATATATATATATATATATATATATATATATATATATATATATATATATATATATATATATATACATATACATATATATATATATATATATATATATATATATATATATATATATATATATATATATATATATATATATATATGTATATATATATATATATATATATATATATATATATATATATATATATATATATATATATGTATGTATATATATATATATATATATATATATATATATATATATATATATATATATATATATATATATATATATATATATATATATATATATATATATATATATATATATATATATATATATATATATATATATATATATATATATATATATATATATATACATATACATATATATATATATATATATATATATATATATATATATATATATATATATATATATATATATGTATATATATATGTATATATATATATATATATATATATATATATATATATATATATATATATATATATATATATATATATATATATATATATATATGAGTGTGTTACCGGGACGGACAAAAGCAAGTTACCCTTAACAAGCCCGGGTACCAAGAAAACAGAAATTCCTACCCCGCTGGTGAGGCCATGGGACACACTCAAAGCAGCTCGCCACTCTGTGTGGAGATTTGTCGCTCGCGAAATGGTCGGTGGAGTGACTTCTTGCCTTCTCTCCCCCCCCCCCTCCATAGAATACTCTAAATTCTTCCATCTCCTTTAATCTTCTCTGATGCTTATGACCTTTCTTCTTTCAAAAAACATATCTATCGTCATCTCTGAGCTAAATCCTGCCACATTTTTAGGTCCTCATGACTTGAATATTCTCTCAACTTAGACTTTTCTTACTATTTATCCGGTTTTACGTCAGGGACTCCCTTTTCTACCAAGGGCTAAGACGGTTGTCTTCTTGCGAAGGACTTGTTTTGGCAGATGTAATCCTTACTCTGAGTGCATGCCCTTGCTAACCTCAGACCATGCTGGGGCTCGAACCCTCGACCTGACGCCTCAGAGTCGCGGACGCTATCGCTTCTTACTGTTTATCGTTATATATATATATATATATATATATATATATATATATATATATATATATATATATATATATATATATATATATATATTAAATGATGATGAAAAATCATTCCAAGAAAGCAAAAAGTCATTACTATAACATTTTTCGGTATAAAGAAAAGCATCAACTACCGCCTGTGATATTGACAGATAAGCCATGTCAACATGACTATGCATAAAAATTAATAATAAAAAATATATAGTAAGACTTGGGCAATGATGCATACACTCGTGACTTACAGAAAAAATAGCAGCATAAAAAAAAACTCTTATTTACCCTGTTATAAGGATATATTAAGCTCAAAGCAAAGAAGTTCATTTATTCGAGCACACCACACCAACATGAAACTTACCCTGATCCTCCTCTCCATCCTAGGCCTTACTTGGTAAGCTCAAGCAATTGTCATTTTATTTCTACACAAACTTATATTCTTACTTTATATAAGTTGTAGTAATTAATATTTGTCAAATGAAAAGAAGTGGTTCAGTATATAAAACGAGGATAATTGCAGTTACCAGAGACAGAGATATCATATGATGATCGAAGTATCCTTGCTTAAGGGAACTCATCTACTTGGCTAATCATTTAAAAAAAGTAAAAAACAAAATGCATTGAAAATAGTTTATAAGGTAAAAACTATGAATAACTTGAATACGACTGACATACACACACATTCATGAAAGGGACATCACCAGGGAGGCTAAAGAAAATCCTAAGCTTTTTCACAGATTTATCAAAGGAAATCTGAAGGTAAAAGAACAGGTTTAAAGGCTTAAGAGAGCGGATGGAAACATCACTGAGACGGATGAAGAGATCTGCAAAGAATTGAACAAGGAATTTCAGTCAGTATTTACAGTAGAAAATACCCCACCCCCTCAGATTGCAGAGATAGAAGCTTATTGGCCGGTATTAGAGAACATCAACCTTTCAGTCACAGACGTATGCAAAGCGCTGATGGAGTTAGTTGTCCATAAAGCTACAGGTCCTGTTGATATATCCCCTTGTGTACTTAAAAATTGTGCAAACTCAATATCAGTGGCACTAAGTATCATATTTAAAACGTCACTGGAGTCTGGGAAAATTCCAAGATGCTGGAAACAAGCAAACGTAATACCTATATTCAAAAAGGGAAGGAGGGATACGGCTCTAAACTATAGGCCAGTTTCCTTGACCAGCATAGTATGAAAAGTTATGGAGAAACTACTAAGGAAACATATCTCTCTTCACTTGGAATCCTTCAACTTTTTGTCAGTGAGACAACATGGCTTCAGAGAAGGTAGATCAACAGTAACAAACTTATTATAATTTTATGATGAGGTAAGCCGAATCTTACAGGAAAGAGAGGGCTGGGTAGATTGCATATTCCTAGACTTCCAGAAAGCATTTGTCACTGTTCCACACGGGAGACTTAATAAGAAGCTGCGAGCAATGGCTAGAATAGGTGGAAATGTCTTGCAATGGAAAAAAAAAACTTACTTAAAAGGAAAGGAACAGAGGGTTATAGTAAAACACTCAGTGTCTGAATGGAGAAGCGTTAGTAGTGGAGTTCCACAGGGTTTAGTTTTTGGGCCACTTTTGTTCCATGTATATGTAAATGATCTACCAAAGTTTGTAAATTAATTCATGAATATGTTTGCAGATGATGCAAAGATTGTGAAGATAGTAAGAAACGAGAACAATGGTAGAGAACTTCAGGAAGATCTAAATAGTCTGCATGAGTGGTCAGAAAAATGGCTAATGAAATTTGATACTTCAAAATGTAAGGTAATGAGAATGGATACAAGTGCAAGAGGGCCCAAGCTTGACTACTCGGTGGCTGGAGTACAACTTCAAGAGACAGAATATGAGAGAGATCTAGGAGTAAACATAATGGCAGATTTGTCTCCAAAAATTCATATAAATGGCATAGTAGGAGTAGCATATGCTTTCTTATCAAATGTAAGGGTAGCCTTCAGGCACATGGACAAGGAAATGTTCAGAAGTATTTATATAACCCATGTGAGGCCAAAATTTGAATATGCACCCCCCTTTGGAATCTGCACTTGAAAAAGCACTTAGCTAAGCTTGAAAAAGCTCAAAGACATGCCACGAAACTGGTGCCAGAAATACACAATCTCAGCTCTGATGAGAAGCTGAGGGAATTAGACTTACCATCACTCGAAGCTAGAAGATTGAGGGGGGGATATGGTGACAGTCTTTAAATTCCTCCTTGGTCATGATAGAGTGGATAGGGATCGATATTTTGATATGGCTGCCTCTAGAACTAGAGGTCATAGTTTGAAGCTTCGTAAGAAAATTTCTTTGCGGGCTGTAAGGAAGTACTCTTTCAGTGTAAGAGTAGTTGATAATTGGAATTCGCTAAGCGAGGAGGTAGTTAATGCTAACTCAATCCATAGTTTTAAGGACAGGTATGATAAGTATCACTAAGTATAAAATGGAACCGATCAGTAGATGGGAAGATACGAGCTTTGGGCTCTTTCCCGTGAGCACAATTAAAGCACAATTAGGTAATCACACACACACACACACACACACACACACACACACACACGCACACACACACACACACACACACACACATATATATATATATATATATATATATATATATATATATATATATATATATATATATATATATATATATATATATGTATGCATGCATGCATGCATGCATGCATGCATGCAAGCATATATATATATATATATATATATATATATATATATATATATATATATATATATATATATATATATATATATATATATATATATATATATATATATATATATATATATATATATATATATATATATATATATATATATTACTGAAGATTATATGATATGAAAAGAAATATTTTTATCATTATGAGCCTAAGTTCTGGGTTAAAATACGGAGAAAAGAACGTGAGCAAGTCCAGCTGAAAGCTGGTCTGAAAAATGCTTAGAATTTCGGTATCTTTACATATTCATTGCTATTATTAAAAAAAAAAAAATCAGTTACTATTAACTACTGCTTGATGAAATAAAATAAAAAAGTCTCATGACAAAAAATTATACCCAAGAGAGTATGTGAAGATATCAAATGATGAATATATTACACAAAAACATTTATGGAGTCAATCTCTGGGTCATAATCTCATAAAAAAGAACAAGCGAACATAATTCTGCTCTGAAAGGGAATACCTGAAAAGGTGGTAATTTGAAGATAATTGGGTACCTGAGTACAATATATAGTAAAAGCAGAAAGTAATGTAGCCCCAAGATGCAAAAACGGTCCTACTTTCAAGAAAATCTATCGACGCAGCTTTATGCACAAAGAGAAGAGGCAGACCATGTTTAAATGTGTGAACAAATACTTTTACAGAGTGGAAAAACTATGAAATCGAAAACTTGATAAGTACACTTAAAAACATGAAGTTCCATACGAAAGGTGACACTCTCAATAATACATATGGGCAAGAAAATGACATAGTCCAACAATTTGCATTATGTTGAATTAATTGACAAACTCTATCAACTTAAATGAGTATGAACTAAGTGACAAACTCCAACAGTATATATAAGATGATGAAATTAAAAATCTCAAATAATTCAAATGATGATGACAGAGGTGACATACTCCTCTAATACAAATAACGTATGGTGATGACGAGGAGAGTGCCACTATAACAATACAAATGAAAGTGAAAAAGGCGACACACTTCAACAATACAAATGAAGATGGAAAAGGTGACAAACTCCTACAAATGAAGAAGAAGCGGGTTACTAACTCCAACAATACAAATGAAGATGGAAAAGGTGACACACTCCTACAAATGAGGATGAAGAGGGTCACAAACTGTAACAATACGTCACGGACTGAGGTTAGTAAGGGCATACACTCAGGGTAACGATTACATCTGCCAAAAACAAGTCCTTCGTAAGAAGGCAACAGTCCTAGCCCTTAGTAGAAAAGGGAGTTCGTGACGTAAAACCGAATCCATGCAAAAGTTGACAAACTCCTACAAATGAAGATGAGGAGGGTCACAATCTTTAACAATGCAGATGAGGTGGCAATCATAAAGAAATATAAAGTTACATTAAGTGACATACACTTCAACAATACAAAATAAGAATTAGAATGTTGGCGCACTCAAGCAATGGTAATGAGAAAGTTAACCATGGACTTCAAGACCATAAATACGGAAAAAATTTTATATCCATATCGAGTCAGGGTGAATGATATAAGATTTAGATAATTTATACTTTTAGAGGTTTATTATGTAACTTAATTTGAATTGACATATTGCATCCTTTTCTTATCTATTCAGGTCTCAAGAGTTAGAATGCCATTGTGGTATATTTGCAACAGTTGACCACGTGAGCGTTTATGAAGTCTACCGTCTTTTACCCTTAAACTTAAATTCCTGTGATGAAATAAATGAATGCACCCTCTTCTGTATTGCTGAGGTAAGCTGTCTTTATTCTGTAACCAGTGTTCAAATCTTAAAGCATAAAATTCGGTGGATCTGGTCATGGCAAATAACTTCTAAGTGTTTGTATTTAAAATACAATGTCTTACACAGTCCATTGTGAACTTTTTCTCTGTAAATCTTGCTAATGTATTTCTCTAAGATAAATTGCTTTTGCAAGGTGCTTTGTTGACATGAGTGCATTCATCTTTAAAAGGCGACTTTATAACAGTTTATATAAGCAGATTATACATATATTTCTCTGGGAATATTCGTCTTAATACTATCACTGAAAGTTTATTCATCTATGCAAGAGTAGATATAACGTCAGTAGTATATTATAAGTATGAAGTCACCGTGGCTCAAGCGGTAGCGTCCGCGACTCTGAGGCGGCAGGTCGAGGGTTCGCGCCCCGTCACGGTCTGAGGTTAGCAAGGGCATGCACTCAGGGTAAGGATTACATCTGCCAAAACAAGTCCTTCTCAAGAAGGCAACCGTCCCAGCCTTTGGTAGAAAAGGGATTCCGTGACGTAAAACCGGAACAACAACAAGTATATTATAAGCTATATCATAGCACAAACTAATATATTGTGATTTCATGCAGACGGATGTCGTCTATGATAATGGCGGCTTGGATTACATTCCTCCCGGAGAAACCCTGACAGTTGGCGAACAAAGCTGCATCAACCTTAATGAAGTGCATGGAGTCCCAGATTTGGAACCCACCCCTGTGAGTACATGATACTACGAGTCTCGTTTATTTGAAAATCAGAATAACAAATAAAAAAAAAGTGCGATATACTAGACCGAAACGGATAGCGACCTCAGTGACAGAGAACTTAAAGAAGACCTAAATAGTCTATAAATGAGAGTTCATGCAAGCTACTCTTAACATAAAACAATGAGTATGGGTGAGAGAACAAAAAGGACCTGTCCATGTGTAGGTATTCAGTAGCAGGTAAGGAACTTCAAGAATCTGTAATATATAAGAGATCCAGAGGTGCATGTATTGGCAGATTTGTCTCCGGAAATACATATAAATGGTAGCGTAAAGACAGCATGTACTTTCTTAGTGAACTTATGGTTGGATATGAAAAACTGAATGATATTTTACCCCTCACCGGGGTTGGGATTTGAATTAACTGCTAAAACAAAGCCACAATTGAGGTTGGGAGAAGCTGTAATACAAACATAAAGACATTCAGAAAGAATGCGTTCATTCCAAACAAAGCAGTTAGCTTTGAGGTTGGCTTTTTTCTTATGCCTTCTATGGTGTAGATGGTAGCGCCTTGGCACAGAAATTATGTGTCTTGGGTTCGAGTCCCGGTCAGGGGTAAAATAT